>SZWC01011817.1:52544-90146 GCA_023375785.1 Penium margaritaceum
TCCCCCCCCCCCCCCCGGGCCAACAGTCCCAGCCGAGTCCGCTGGCCCCCCCGAGCCAGCTGCCCCCGTCGTGTCTGCTGGTCCCTCCGGACCAGCTGCCCTAGTCGCGTCCGCTGGCCCCTCCGGGCCAGGAGCACCTCTCGTGTCCGCTGGCCCCTCTGGGCCAGCAGCCCCAGTCGCTTCCGATGGCCCCTCTAGGCCGCCAGCCCCAGTCGTGTCCGCTGGCCCCTCCGGGCCGGCAGCCCCAGTCGCTTCCGATGGCCCCTCCAGGCCGACAGCTCCTATCGCGTCCGCTGGCCCCTCCGGACCAGCTGCCCCAGTCGCGTCCGCTCGCCCCTCCGGGCCGACAGCCCCAGTCGCATCCGCTGGCCCCTCCGGCTCAGCAGTCCCTGTCACGTCCGCTGGCCCCTCCGGGCCAGCAGCGCCTGTGGCGTCTGTTGGCTCCTCCGGGCCAACTGGCCCCTCCGGGCCAACAGCGCCTGTCGCGTCTGCTGGCTCCTCCGGGCCAACTGGCCCCTCCCGGCGAGCAGCGCCTGTCGCGTCTGCTGGCTCCTCCGGGCCGACAGCCCCAGTCGCGTCAGCTAGCTCCTCCGGGCCAGTAGCCTCGTCCGCCTCCGTCGGCCCGTTGGACTCAGGGCCATCTTCTGCCCGACTGCGCTACACACGTGGCCCAGGCGGCAGCCTCTGACCTCGGCCGACAGTGAGCGCGCAAACCGTGGCGCCTCGACCCCCTGTGGCTCCACATGTCTCCTCCACTCCCACAGTCGTGAGTGGGGACCTTGGAACGAAGGCTCTCGACCTGACCACTTCCGCCATCATCGCAGACTTTCACCCGGGCTCTGCATTGGGCTAAGCCATGCTTCATCACGAGCATCGGCATGCTGTTGTGGCTGCACTCGCCTGCATCCCACCTGGGGCTCGTGATGTACACGCCCTCTCAGTTTGGTCCACAGTGCGCCCAGAGGACCCAGCCAATCTACGCGAGGCTCGAGCCTCCCTTGAGGCCGCACATTAGGATGCTCCTTGCACCGAGGAGCTTGCTGCTATCCGGCAGCACCACGTGTATGACCTCGTCGACCTCCCTCCAGGTCGGAAGGCCATTGGTGCCAAGTGGGTCTTTTGGCGTAAGTGGAAGCCTGACGGATCCTTGGACAAGTACGAGGCCCGTCTCACAGCAAAGGGGTTTTCTCAGGTCCCTGGGATCGATTACGACCAGATCTTTGCCCCAGTCGGTCGGTTCTCCACTAGCCGGGCGCTCTTCAGCCTGGTTACCCAACAGGGGAAGGAGTTGCATCAGATGGACGTGAGCAACGCGTTCCTCCATGGCTCATTGGAGGGTGAGGCGCTCTACATGACGCAGCCCCCAGGCTTCGACGACGGTACTGGGAGAGTGTGGCGGCTGCGGAAGACCCTCTATGGCTTGAAGCAGTTGCCTCGGTGCTGGAACCAGGAGATTAGCAGCACGCTTCTCCGTGGCGGCCTCCAGCGCAGCACCGCTGACCCCGCACTGTTCGTCAGCCCGCGAGGTCAGACCTTTGCTGCGGTTCTGGTCTACGTCGACGATCTGCTCATTGCGTCGCCAGACACGGCCGCCATCCAGCGTGTCAAGGACTTGCTGCACGCCGCCTACCAGATGAAGGATCTCGGGTCTGCCCAAGTCTTCCTGGGCATGGAGCTCGAGCATGATCGCTCCTAGGGTATCCTGCACGTCCACCAGGCTGCCTACGTGCAAACCATGTCCACACGGTTTGCCAAGGACCTGTCCCTCGTGCCTAGCGCATCTTCACCCATGTCACCCGATGGCCAGGTGAAGCTAAAGAGTCATGACCCAGCTGTTGTGGGGGAGCCAGTTGATGTGACCACGTATCTGCGGGTCATCGGGTCACTGATGTTCCTGGCGACGAGGACGCATCCAGACATCGCGTTCGCCGTCAACCTCCTAGCCTAGTTCTATTAGGAGCCGCGTCACCTCCACTTCGAGGCCGCGATCCGAGTACTGCGCTATGTCGTCTCGACCCCTTGACAAGGTCTCATTTTCCGTCGTCAGCTGTCCGTCGTCGCAGTGGGCTGCACCGACAGTGACTGGGCCGGCAGTCCAGACGGTAAGAGTCGCACGGGCTGGATCTTTTTGGTCGGCGGCACAGCTTTGTCCTGGCACAGTGGCAAGCAGGGGTGCATTGCACGTAGCACTGCTGAGGCTGAGTACGTGGCCCTTGGCTCAGGTACTTCTGCGAGTGTGTGGTTGCGTCGACTGTTGTCCGAGTTGCGTCAGTCTGTCGTATCCATCACCTTGCGTTGTGACAATGAGAGTGCATGGCCATCGCCGACAATGACGGTGTGCATCATACATGCACAAAGCACATCAATGTTGAGTATCACTATGTGCGTTCATTGTTGCATGACGGCAACAGCAGCATCGTATGGGTTGAGACAGCACAGGAGCTGGCTGACTTCCTCACCAAGGCACTGAAGCGGGACTCGTTCAAGAAGGCTGTGAGTTCAGTCGGCGTGCGTCCGTGAGTTGCCCTTTTTGTCTCTGACTGCGTCTCTGCGTACCTTGGGGGAGTCTGGATGTTGACCGTTTCTCTACCCGCCCATGTACACTATGCCTGTGAGTCATGGGGGAGTGTTGGTTTTTGCGCATCTCTCATTGTGCTCTCTTGTGTCCTCCTGGCTTGTGTACATTGGTGTGCAGATGACTGACGGCGAGACTCGACACTGATGGAGTGTCATCCGGTGGAGCCGACGCACGCTGTGGTTTACTTGCAGTTTGCTGGAGCCTCCTCTCTCTGGCGATGTGCTCAGCTCTATCGGCAGGCCTCCTCGGCGGTCGTGATGCGGGCGGTCACTGCCACCGCAGTTACTGTCTGCATGCGTCCAGCGTGTCCCATCGCGTGTGCATCGTCATGCTCTGCCTAGGGTCCTTGTTGCATACTGTATGGCCCTGTTCGGCATCATGGACCACCGTAGGCACTGCCCGGGTTCGGGCAGCCATAACTCTTTGCTACTATTTTTCTAGCTGGTTCTGACCACACAACTGCGTTCGCAGCGTCGGTATTATGGTATGGTCCAGTTTTCAAGCAAAACGGACGACGCCCGGGTTTTGGGCTGTCGGGTGTCTGGCAGGGCTCACCGAGAAAACCCTGCCTGCCAGAAAATAGGTCCAGAGCTTTTTTCTGATTGGCTGGTTAGCTGAGTAACAACTTCTACACTAGTGGAGGGGAGCTAGAACTTGGAGGGGTCTCCCATTGTTGCTCATTCTTCATTCCTAACCAGTTGCTTTCAGTTTTCAGCTGCTTTCTGGCGTTAACTCTGGCGCGCGCGTTTCCGAGTAACAAACCCAGAGCTTCCAGACTTAGACTCTAGAGCAGCAGACTGAGGGGGCAGCTGACTGAAGCAACGAGCGTGGAAGCCCGCACGCTGCATCAACAACGCTGCTGCCCCAACCTGCTGCCTAGGTTTTCTAGCTTCACTCACTGCATGTGACTGAACACCGTTGAAGCCATGGTCCAAGCAAGGCTGTTCGAGTGCAAAGCAGGAGTGATCCCAGCCATGCTCACGCACTTCTGTGGTGGAACCATGCAATTCTCAATGGTTGAGTGTGAGCCACTTGGTGGCTGAAACTTGAGAAATTACTTGAGGTGATGCATGCACCACACACGCTCGTGGTAGGTGTGGTTTCTTGAATTATGTTCATGCATGCTGTGCAGGTTGTTTGGTTCTTGCCCAGGTTGCTGATCCTACGGGGCCACACACTCAGTCGCTCTGAGGTGTGAGAAATCGCGGCGGTGTTTTGCCGACCGGTCAGGTTCGACCCCGGGGTGGCGACTGGGCCCCACTTCGAGTCAATCGAGTGGGTGGCCCGGCCAACTGCGGCTAAGACCACGCTTGCTCGTGACTCACGTACTTGTTGTTCTCACCTGATCTCTCAATCACGTTTCTCACCTCTCCACCCCGTCCATGGATGTCTCTCCCTCCTAGACTAGTGAGTGTGAGAGCTTAAGGCGGCCTCTTGCCGCTGCCTACACCGCCACCCGGAGGTCGCGCCCACCCGCTCGAAAGTAATCAGAGGGTGCTTTCTCACAAGTGCACAGCCAACGGCTGACATGGTGGCCCCCTAAGGATCAGCACCCAGGAAAATCATGCAGCTCCCCCAAACACCCACAAGCAAGTACAAGGATGCAGGACACGGCAGTCAGAATGTACGAACTTTAACATCAACCACATCAAAGCAAGATAGTCAAATGGCGGCCATGCATGTGCCAGAGGGCACTCTTGGGTAGAACTTTGGTTGCTTCATGTCGCCAGAGCCAGCAATCAGGACGCGCTCATGTGACGCCTCCCTAGGTCACACCATAGTCATTTAATCTGTACATATGCGTGTGAAGAGTCAGACAAGAGGACATAGAGATGTGAGTGGCCAACGAGACTACAACACTTCCCCATGAACTGCAGGCAAACAACCCACACACACTAGAATACGGCACACACACGAATGTGAGAGCTCGGAACATGGAGAGGCAGACGGGCATCATGCACGTCAACCTGGGTCATGGGGACAGATGAGACCAACAGCATGGACAGCAATCTTGAGAACATTTCGGCTGAGAGCCTTTGTGAGAAAGTCAACTCTTCAAGACCGTCTGTCCACCCAAACAACTCGGGCAATGCCAACAGCAATGCACTCGAGAACAAAGTGATGCCCCACGTTGATATGCTTGGTGCGAGAGTGGTGGATGCCATTGTTTTTTGTAATGGCCTTTGTGCTTTGATTGTCACAGCGTAGAGTGATGCAGCGAATGGGGACACGCAACTTCTGCAGCAGACAACAAAGCCAGAAAGCTTCACATGTACCTACGCCAAGAGCCACATACTCAGCCTCAACGGTGCTGCGGGCAACACACCCTTGTTTTCCACTTTTCCATGAGACTACTGTCCCACCAATCATGAAGATGTACCCTGTTCTACTACGTGCATCAGAGTCATGTGCCCAGTTGCTGTCAGTGAAACTGACGGCTGCGCACGAAAGTACACCCCAGTGCGAGCTGTGGAGAGTGCATACCGTACTGATCTTTGATTTTGGTTTTTTTTCAAAAATGCTGTTTATGTGTTCCATGATTTCGTTCAGGAAAAAAGAATATTGGAGGTGGACCGTTAAGTTTTGTTGAACAAAAAAACATGCTCTTTGATTTGGTCGACGAAATGGTTTGACCTCCGCCGAGCGAGAACTTGAACGGTGTGCACGTGCACCCAGATTTTGCAGAGCCTCCATCGCCTTGCAGTCGTTCCTCAGTCCACTCATTTCCGACAAACCGTGGCCAAAAACTGGATTTGCATGACGGATACACCAGCGCGCAACACAAGGAGATTTGAACATCCAAAATTTGAAGTGGGCGCTGCCAGCCAAGTGGTACGGGAGTCTTGATGCGGGTACTCTTTTGTCGTCCATAAAGGAAAGTACCTGTATCCAGTCTTCATTCTACAACTGCCACTTGTCCCTCGTCAAATTAAGCTCCCACCATCATGGATCGCTTCCTGCAAAAGGTTTCTCCGGAGGAACGTGGCCGACGACTTTCAAACGCTGTCCGCCATGGGCCACCTCCTTGTCCGCCACCTCCTTGGAGGCCTGTTGGTTGCTCGCGCAAAATCCGTGTCCTCGCCTTTGACGACACCGAGGCTCCGCAGTCCGCACGCGATGGCTTCGCGTCAACGTACGATGAGGGCGTGTCGTCCGTGGCATCCCCCTTGTCGCTGCCAAGTGGCATCCCGTTGGTGCTCTGCGCTCTGGTCAATGCTACCAACCGCCGTCTTGACGACGGTGTGGGCTGTTCGCGTGACCATGAAGCTGCCGGCCTACGAATGCGCAAGGAGCAGTTGCATCGTGCAATCAAACAGCCCGCTGCCGCCGAGAATCCCGTCCCTCGGACGAGCGGCACGGAGGAAAACCGCGCGAAGTGGACGTCAACCAGGACCCCCCGTCGCCGTCCTGCCTACGAGAAGGGAAAGGCCAAGGTCGTGGAGGAGGAACTCCCCCGTGCACCACCGGTCACACGCCTTCGCTCATGAGCTCTACGAATCAACGAGGGCAGCTCCAGCTTCACACGTCGCGATGCATGCGACAGCGATGTCGTTTCTGTTTCAAGCAGCAGCGATAGCACCATCAGCAACAGCGACAGCGACTGCAGCGACATCGACAGTGAAAGCAGCAACAGCGGCAGCAAGCAAGGAGCCGATGACAGCACCGACAGTGAGTGCATGGCATTCACTGTTTCCAACCGCACGATATCAACTGACAGCGGCAATGGCAGTGGCAGCTCCACCTGCAGCAGAAGGGGCCCCTATTGTGACTGGTTCGGTTCTGGGCTCTTCGAAACCATCTACAAGGCCATGAAAGAAAAAAAAACACCGCGTACACAGCAGTCAAGCACCTCCACAAGACGTTTTGTACCCCGATAGACACTGCGTTTATGACCGTCTCGCAGTGTCCACCTTGGCCGGGTGGTTTGATCTAGGGACCCTGGTTTTGAAGCCGCAGTACAAGGACGCTGTCGTCGCAAATCTGCGGACTGCACCAACTACTCCTCTCTCGTTGAACAGAAAGCGCAACCATGGCAGTGGTGGAAAAAAGGCATGGCTCGCCACCCGTCCTGACGTTGTGGCGGAAATAGAAAATGTTTTGGTGGATGCTCGCAACGCCGGCAACGAGCTCAACAGCAAGACGATTCGCAAGGAGGTTCGAGATGTCATCGGCCGTCTCGCTCCGGACGTGTTGTTGACCCTTGGATCATGTCCTTTCGGGCGTCCATGGGTCCGCAAATTCATCCGTCGCGAACTGGGGTGGTTGTGGCATTGTGGAACAACGGCAGCACAGAAACTGCCTGCTGACTAGGAGGATCGCGTCCTCACCTTTCATCAGCGTGCGGCGATCATGGTGACGCTGTATTAAATAAAGCCATTCTTTGTTCTCAACGCAGACCACACGGGCATACAGCTCATGCCCTCCGCTGACCACACGTATGCACCAATCGGAAGCAAGGACGTGGGGATTCTGGGGCTAGAGGACAAGCGACAGATTACTGCGCTTGTCACGTGCTCCATGACCGGAAAGATGCTGCCTCTCCAACTCATCTTTGGCGGAAAATCAAAGAGGAACATGCCGCATGGGCCGAACACTCGCATGTTGCAGGGTGATGGAGCACTGCTGACCTACACGCCCAACCATTGGGCAAATGGTGAAGCAACACACGAGTGGGTCCGGGGCATCGTCCTCCCGTACTACACCCGCATGTGCAAAGAGCTCAACGTGCAGCCGGGAGAGGCGGACCTCCTTCTCATCCTAGATGCATGGCGCCCACATGCTTGTGCTGCATTCCAGGAATGGCTGTCCAAGATTTTCCCCTACATGCGCACCTGCTTCATCCCCCCAGGCTGTGCCTCAAAGGCACAACCATGCGACGTCGGTATCATGCGGCCGCTAAAAAACAAAATTGAGGAATTGAAGAAATCGAATTATATGCTGTACGGGGTACACAACGCACCCGTGACGGCCTCCCCACCACCGTAGGCATGAGCCTACTGAAGGAAGCGGCGTGCGGCTGGTTCCATGCTCCATTGCAGTACATGCGCAGTGAAAAGATCGTGAAGAGTGCATGGGCTAAGGCCAACTTCCCACGCATGTTCACGCCATGCTTTCAGCGACAGGCTGCTCCCCTTGCCGGGAAACTTCTCTTTGCTAGTGACGAGGTGGAAGAGGAAGATGTTGTTGATATGGGAGTGTGACTAAGAATAGTGTTTTTTTCTACATTTGATGAAGTCCATGTCACCGTGACGCCGTGAATTTGTAAGAATGTGCCTGCCATACCTCGCTGTGCTTGGTTCCTTGCTCGCTCGTGTTCCTTGATTCTGTTCAAGCACGTGTTCCTTGATTTCGTTCACTCACACCGTGTGACCTGAATTAATTTGTACCATGTCCCAGGATAGACACAAACCTTTCGATTTTGAGGCCACACATGATTATTGAGGTGGTACTTAACTAATTCGTAAAAAAATCGTTATAAGAAACCAGAAAAAACATAATTGTAATCGAAATCAAAGACCAGTAGGGTAACACACCACTCGCAAGACCGACTCAAGATGGCACTCTCTTGGACACCGGAAGAACTGAGAGAGGAAGTTCACAGCAATGGCCACGTCAGCACGAGTGGTGGTAGCAAGGTACATCAGGGAACCAATGACTTAGAGGTAGTCTGTTACATCTACCATCTCCCCCCGTTTGGATGGATCGGAGGACTTCTGCATGGTTTGCCCTGCTGGGGTCATGGGTGTAGAAGCCGTGGGGACAGCAGTGATTAGCGATTCAAACCACTCCCCCAGGCTGCGGACATATGCAGCCTCATGGACGTTCAGGGTGAGGTGAGAGCGATCGCGCTCTAACTCCATACCCAAGAAGACACAAGCTGGACCAAGGTCCTTCATCTTGTAGGCTGCCTGCAAGAGAGATTTTTCAGCCTTGACCGGTGCAGCTTCCGGAGAGGCAATCAAGAGGTCATCTACCTAAACCAGGATAGCAGCAAGTGTTCTGGAGGAGCACTAAGGATCAGGGCGGATTCCACAATGCTCCTTCTGAAACCCCCTTTTTCCAGTGTCGCTGTAATCTCTTGGTTCTAGCATCGTGGGGATTGCTTGAGCCCATAGAGGGCCTTGTACAGGCGCCACACCCGTTTGATGTTATTCATAAAGCCGGGTGGTTGCACCATGTGAATTTTTTCGCCAAGCTTGCCGTAGAAGGACATTGTTGATATCCATTTGTTCAAGTTCCCAATCATGCTGAGACACAAGGCTGAGTAAAGTCCGGGCAGTGGTGTAACGACCCACTGGGGTGGATGTCTCATCGAAGTCGACCTTAGGGACTTAGGAGAAGCCCTTTACTGTGAGTCGTGCCTTGTACCGCTCACTTGTGTTGTCGGGTTCAGCTTTTGCCGATACACCCATTTGGCGGCCACAGCTTTGTACCCCGGTGGGAAAGCAACCAGCTCATAGACACCATGTTCAAAGAGAGCGTCAACCTCTGCTTTCATGGCTTGCTCCCACAGGGAGGAGGCGGACGCTACTTGGGCCACCTGCACAGTAAAATGTTTAGCTGGAAGAGGGGACAGGCCAGCAGCAGCAAAACACGATGCCACATACCCAGCCACAGATGATGTGAGGGCTCAATTGCTCAATGAGAGAGTAGTCAATTTCAATGCAGTGGGTAAGGACGTCGTCACTAGGCCGAGGGCACGCAGGCCGGGATCACCTAAGACAACGGGACGGGAATGAGACGGGAGTACTCGGAGGCGACCGCCACACGTGTAGGGCGAGACAAGAGGCAAAGAGGAGCCAGAAGGGTGTAGGGCAAACAGAGGAGAGGGCTCAAGCCCCACAGCAGGCCCAGAGGGCACGAACCCCACAAGGAAGGACACAGAGGACTCAGGACACGGAGGCGAGGCAGACGGACCAGAAGGCACAGAAAGAGGGCTCAGAGGAGGCAGTGGACGCCGAGGACTCAGAGGAGGCAGAGGACGCCAAGGGCTCAGAGGAGGCAGAGGGCTCAGAGGAGGCTGATCGCTCAGAGGTGTCAGATAAGATGAGTGACGGACGCACTGAGGGCAGATCAGATGACCGAGAGAGAGGAGTACCTCCCCAAGCCCAAGGAGGCGGAGAGAGGAAACCTGTGGAGAAGCGAGGAATGTCATGCTCAAACAAGTGTTTCAAAACGAGTGCATCAGAAGACTCAAGGACACGACATTGGACTGGATCCCAGAAGCGCCATGCCTTGGAGAACAACGAGACGCCAAGGAACACACAGAGACGACCACGGGGAGAGGGTTTTCCATCCCGGTGGTTAGCAGGAAGCCAGACATAGGCGAGAGAGCCCCACACACGGGCGAGACGGAGATCGCCACGACGGCCGGTCCAGCATTCAAAAGGGGTGACAGAGTGAGGGAGAGGACCATGAGGGACGTGATTTCACACCCAAGTCATGTACGACATGGCTTCAAAGGCAAACAGAGGGGGGAGACCAGAAGAGGAGACAAGGGAGCCCATCCCGTCGGCTAGGGTACGATTCCAGCGTTTGGAGATGCCGTTCTGCTGAGGCGTGTAGGGTGTATTGAACTCAAGACGAACACCGCGAGACTCCAGAAAGTGAGAGGTGGGACCAAAGAACTCACCACCCCGGTTGCTGCGAAATACACAGAAGGGCCAAAGACAGGCACGTTCAGCTTGCGGGAGCCAGTGCTCAAGGACATCAATGACATCACTCTTGTGACGAAGGGCAAAGGTCCAGCAGTAGCGCAAAAAGTCATCAGTTAAGCACAAGACATAACGACCAAGGCCACCAAGGAAGTCATGGGGAAGAGGACCCATGACATCAGCGTGCACGAGATCAAGGGGATGAGAGGTGGAGGACTCAGCCGCCAGAAAAGGAGAATGGTGCATCTTGCCACTGGCACAATAGAGGCCAGTAGATGATCACGGAGGCGCAAACGTGGCAGGGTCAAGTCCAACAGCTAAACAAAGGGGCAAGAGACGGTAAATGGCAGCAGTGTAAATGTGGCAAAGGCGGCGGTGCAAGAGGTCCGCATGCGTAGGGGATAAGGATGGTGCAACGTGAACAAGAGCAGGGGCAGCGGAAGATGTGGGCAAAGATAGAGGGATGTGAGAAAGGCGATCACAGCGCACACCACGGAGAGCAACACGGCTAGAGGATCATTGCGATGCCATGGCTAGATGAGAAGTCCATGCCCTGGTATTCAAGGGTGGTCACAGAGCGGAGGCTGACTTCAAGTTCAGACACGTACAATACATGAGGAAGGAACAGAGTCCCACCTGGACCGACAAAACAGACAACACTGACCCCTTGAACTGAAAAGAGCAAACCAGAGCCGGTGCGAACAAAACGAACGGACCCAAGAGGACCGAGAGAGATGAAGTACGAATGAGAGGAATTCATGTGATGATTGGCCTAGGAATCAATGATCCAGAAGCCAGAGGAGATACGAGAAGAGGGGAGCACAAGGCACACAACAACAGTTCCTAGAAGGGAATTGGGAGACATGTGACCAAGACGAGTGGGGAACGTGTGTGACTGCCAATCCTCAATCCACGACCGATCATCAGGCAAGGCCCCCTGCACAGACCCGGAGGATGCTCCACAAAGGGTGGCATCCGACTCACAGAGAGACACACAAGACTGGCCACTCACAATCTCACAGTCGTGGGAACTAAGCTGAAGAAGCTCCCTAAGATGGCGCTCAAGGGTTTTCTCCTCGTCACGATGGTCAGAAGAGCAGACAGAAGAGCGCGTGTTGGAGAAATGCCCGCCATCTCTGGATCAGGAGGGCATGGAGTAGTGAGCAGAGGGAGGGCCATGAAGGAGGCGGAATCCAGTCCCATGTATCGGAGGGCGGCGCTAGGGGTTGGAGAGGTGCAAGAGTGGTGGGAAGCACCGAGGCAGAGGATGTGGAAGAGGAAGGCGATTCGGTAGACACAGCAGTTGTGGTGGTGGAGGAGGCAAGACCAGTTCGGGCCCAATGAACGCGCATGGCAGAAGCAAGGCGCACGCCATCTCGAGGTGCGGGGCACTTGGGGGCCGAGTGACCTACGGCTCCGCCATTCTAGCAGGTGACATCTACCACAGGTGTGGACCCAGTAGAAGACTTGCCACCACGCCCACGGCCCTTACCACCACGGCCACCCCCACGCCCAGACCTCCCATCCCCACCACGTGAAGCAGCTTGAGTGGCGTGAGCAGCTGCGGTTGAAGGAGAGGAGGAAGTGGAGGCAGTGGCTATAGAAGAAGAAGAGGAGGCGGTGGTGATTGCAGCAAGCGCTGCACGATACAGACACTTGTTCTGTAGGTTGCTCCACCAGTTGGTGATGCGAGCAACAGTGATTTCATAGAGTGGCCCTATCCTTGGGGATGAAATGGTAGGGATTGGAGCAGTAGCAAGAAGCTCGAGCTGAGCATGGAGAACATGCAGATACAGATCAGAGAGCTCGAGGATAAGGCCAGCGACAATAGAAAGGCATAGAGAGAGAGGACCGAGGGCTGCGGTCCCAAGGTCGCGCAAGAATTGCAAGCTATGCACCCAATACTCGTCCTTCGTCTCATCCACGTGCATGTGGAGTGTGTTAAACTGCATATTCAGAGCACTTTGGGCAGCATGTCTAGCGACAGTCTTGCGGCTATGGATGAGGGCATAGGCACTAATGGGATCGGCAGGGGTGCCTAATATTGGGTCAGCATTGTACGTACCAATTTCATCGAGGTGATCCTCTGGCCCGACATTGATGAGATTTCGCACAACACGGGCTGCCTCAGCAGGTTGAGGGACAAAAGGTGGCTTAGCTGGGGAGTAGTACTCCCACAGCAGCTCACTCTGGACCCATACGCTGAAGCGTTTCTCCTAAGAGGAGAAGGTCAGCTTACAGGTGAACTAAGGTGGCGCACTCTTAAAGTCGGGACCCATACGCTGAAGCGTTTCTCCTAAGAGGAGAAGGTCAGCTTACAGCTTTCTACCATGCCGGGAGTAGCACCCGGCCGAGTGCAGCTACAACTGTTGAGGAGGTGGAGATGGGAGGAGCGTTGGGACGAAGAGTGGACTCAGTAGATGCAACAAAATTAGTGTCATCAGCAAGTAGGACAGCCTGAAGAGCAGGAACGACCCGTAAACGCTCTGTGACTAGGTTGACCACTATTGTGGCAAGCTCCTGTTGCGCGTTTAATCCCTGTTGCAGCTCTTCCTCTACTTTACGGCAAGCTGTTTGAGCCTCACTAAGAGCAGCCTGCAAGGCTTCTATGGTCTCCTGGCATGATGAAGGAGATGAATGCAAAAACAAGGGATGAGAAAGAGTGGGGAAGGGAATGTGCTCACCAGGCTCACGACGTGGGAGAAGCACAAAGAGGGGCGGCACCACTACGGCAGCGGAGGAGAACAGAACCCCCACCCACCCAACGACGGCCACCAACAGGTAGAGGAGGTCAGTAACAGTGGCCCCTGCAATAGCTGCTGATGCAGAAGCAACAAGCACACCTTTCGTAATGTGGTGCGTGAGATCACGAGGGGCACCAGTGGGGGTCAGGACTGCAGCTGTAGTAGACGCGAGAATGGACCCGAAAGCGCTGGAAGTTGCGTCATCTGCAATGGAGGTCGATGGAAACAGCAATAGCTGCTGTCCTGACCTGCGTGGCGATGTTGGCGATAGGAGCATGGAGCAAGGTAAGCGACGCTGTTACGTGTGCATTGGCCTCCACTGCTCTACACACCGCTGTCTGTGTGGGTGCCCTGCAGGCACATGCTCTGACTGAGAAGGTTGCAGCGGCACTTGCTATGGCATCGAGGACGGCCCCGGCCAAGCTGATGGAGTCAGTGTGGATGGGAAGTATGGGGATCACGCCAGGCACCTCACGTGCCGTGGATGGATCAGCAGTGTCATGTGCAGTAGGACCCGTATTAGAGGCAGATGTAGGGTGGAAGGCTGCATACCACCGGGAGGTTGCATGCTTGAGTGACGAGGTGGTGACAGCAGGAGATTGTCCGCCATGTAGACTTGGCAATCAATTTTGCACTCTTCTGCTTCGGCTGCGGCAGCGAGCTCCTCATGCCAGTAGGAGTTGTCCAGCATGCGGAACGAGAGAGTCGTGTTGTCATCTGTAGGTGGTGGCTCAACAAAGACCCGTGGGTCTTCCCACCCACGCTTAGTGTAGCGGGCCGCCGTACGTGGTGAGTCCAACTTTTTATCAGGTGGGCCGTCGAGCAGCGGTGAATCCAGCATGACGGACTTGAAGGCTACAAACGCAGCCGAGTGCTGATGCTACTATTGACGGCTGTATGCAGAAGTAGCGTCTTTCCTGTGAGGCTACTACACCTAGAGACAGAAGTAGCGTGAGGTAGACCAAAGATGCGGGTCAGCGGGGAGCTGCGGGGCAGCTCCCCGCTGGGCTGAAAGACAGCCGAGAGAGGAGCCGTAGAGAGAAGTACTGTAGAGTGGCGAGAGAGATGCAAGAGAGCAGGGGAGGGCAGCAGGGCTGCCTGTGGCCAAAGAGATGCAGAATGTGGAGAAGCAGGGAAGTAGAGGTGGAGTCGCAGACAGCGTTGTGGAGTTGAGCTGCCGGAGAGCCGACAGTGAACAGAGCAAGTGCGGGCTGCAATGAGCTCGGCAACGAAGAATAGCTGTGGACTGCGATGGTGCTCAACCGCTGGAGAGGTGGCAGCGAGTGGTAGCTGCGGGCTAAGATGGAGTCGACTTGCCGGAGAGCCGGCAATGAGCGTGGCGGCTGCAGGCTAAGATGGCGCCGAGTTGCCGCAGAGCTGGCAATGAACATCACAGTTGTGGGCTGAGATGAGCCGAGTCGCCGGTAAGCCGGCAGTGAACGTGGCAGCTGCGGGCTACGATGGTGTGGAAGTGTCGAAGAGTTGGCGGGGAGTGGGTCGTGGGCCCGTTGCGGCGGCTAGAAAGCTGTCACACATGTCAGCCACGGGTCCCAGATCGAAGGAGAGTAGGGGCTTGCCCCTGATCCTCCGATACAAGTAGTTGCTAGGAAACTACCTAGCTGGACATGCAAATCAAGCAGCGAGAGTTAGAGAGCACTAGACGCCATGGATGTGGTAATCTTGACTTGCAAGGTTAAGTCATAAGACAGACAGAGAAAAGCAGGCGGGGAGCGAGAGTGTTAAGCCGGTGAGTGCACGCCGTCATCGAGCAGACGTTCAAGCCAACGTGCACCGCCACCCAGGGGTCGAGCCCGCCCGCTCAGAATTAATTCGAGGGTGGCTTCTCACCAGTGCACAACCAACGGCTGACACGGTTGCCCCCTAAGGATCAGCACCCGGGAAAATCATGCGGCTTCCCTTCAATTATGCAGGTCAGGTCATTGACATGTGGCTCTACAACATGGTTGACATTATTGGTGTGAAACCGAGATCTATACCTGCCTTGGTCTCAATTTTGTCTCGTCTCACATTCTCGTATCGTACCACTCAAGAGACGAGACAAGACCGAGACAAGTCTAGTGTGGTGCAAGATCGAGATGTGATTCTTGTACCGAAGTGGAATCTCTTTTTTTTTGGGAAGCATGCCACATGTAAAAAACCTGTCAGAAGCACTCGTGTGATTCATAGTTTTTGAGGGCATGAAGAAATCCCCAAAACACCGTTCAATGTGAGAGGGTACGATGCACAGAACACAACGGAATGAAGGACGCTTCAAAAGGTGGAGATATGGTAAAGATACACTTGAAAACATAGAAGTGAAGCAAGGAAACAACAGACAAGTGTCTTCATCTAGTCTCATCCAGGTGCGTGCAACTAGGCACGCAAGTCCAACCAACCGGGAAAAAAATAGGCAAACCCGGCTGCACGTTCCAAAGCAACAGTAATTGGGAATCCGGCAGGCGTAGGGGCTCTTCGGTTGTCCGAATGACAAACCGAAAGAAGCGCCAGGTGTAGAAAAAAAAAAACTCTACGCAACTGGATCATGAATGTGCAAGGATAGTGCCACTGAGAAAATGGGCTCAGGTGGTGATAACCGAGAAAACCCTGGAGAGCAAGTGAGGGCGCACCGGCTGGCGCTAACGCTATGAAATCAGCCGTCGAGTGTCCGGACATACCAGCGAGCCGTGACACACACTCTAACACTTCCCCATAACCCGCACACGCAAGTCACCACTAGCGAGCAAGGATCACAAAACGATGGCAACGATAGCGCGTTGCAAGGGGCACGAGACAGGGCCACACAAGAACTGCTGACAGAGAGAGGAAGCAACAAGAGCGGGGTACCAAGCAAGTGGCAGCAAGAGCATACGCAAGAAGCCCAACATTGCACACTGCACAGCATCCAGTGCGAAGACACTTGACTCTGCACTTCAGAGTTATTTCACATGTGATTCTCCCATACGACAAGGGATGGAATTAGGAACGCATGGGCGAAAAAGAATAAAGATTCTGAAAGAATATGCCTCGCTCTACGGTACGTTGTCACCTTGTGCATCTGAAGTGCAACATTGGAACCTTGTTTTTTTTCTCTCTAAGTGTGTCACACCCACACTTAGCGCTGGTTGCTTTTGCTTCAGACTGTGCAGTCCTGAGAGAAAACATGCATCAAGCGAGAGGGAAATGACCAAAAAACTGTCACGCTGCATATGTACGTGGCAAAAGCCGCATGAATAAAAGGAAGAAAAGTTGGGAAAACGCCATGCGAAGTCATTGCTCAACCCAAGCGACGACAGGAACCTGCGAGGTAGCTGCTGACTTGGTTGGAATCGTAGGTTGAGTTCGACCAACCAATGATTACAGCCCTATGTAGCCGCGCCCATAACCAAGGTACCGTGCAGAAGACAATCACGTGATCGACGATATTGATATTCAGTAGCTACGCCCATTACACACAAACTCAGCAACAAGTATATTAGAACTACAATTCACTCCTAGATTTTCATCATGCTGTTTGAACAGACCCCCCCCCCCCCATAGTGATGGAGATACTTCAATTTAAGGCACCGTGTTGATGTCCTGGAGGGGCCAGCATCTAGATGGTGATGGAGGCCGTTTCGTGGACACATTCGCTACAGACTATACTAGTGTCGCATTTTCTCCTGGTGTCCATGCTCCGATGGCGTCAGGTAGATTTGGCCGTCCGGCACTGATTTTCATCGCCTGGATATCTTCAGCAAGCACTGCGATGTTTGCAATATTTCCATCGAGCGACTAGGATTTGCCTTCTGGTGCTGGAAAAATCGTGTATCACCAGAAAGCATGTTTTTCATGAAGGAGCATCACGAACTTGTTTCTTGAAACTTTCATTTGAAAATTGAAAAAAATTGTCCACCGGTAAATGCATGGAGTAAATACAAGAAAATGCGACCTTTTCTTTCTCTTCACCAGTCAGGGAATTGTTATTAAGGAAGCTGTTTTTTTAAGAAACAGCGTTGAAAATAGCAAGAAAGCCGGTGAGAGAGGTTGCGACGACGATTATCACGAGGTTGCGAGATGTTACAGCCATGGAAGTCTGTAACGTGAGTGCTCCAACTTAGCATCAAAACGGCTTAGGCGAGCTTGGAAGTTCGCATTGAAAAACTGAATGACCTTCCTCCTTGTCGGAGTGGTCTTTTCCTTGTCCGATTCGTCATGGCTCGCCACGACTTTTGAAGCTAAGCTGTTGTTTCTTTACAAAGTTATGACTCGTTCATTATTCGTAACTTCCATTGAGATGCTCGATTCGATTCGATTTCCATTATTTGCTTTACGCGTTTGCATCAAGCTTGACGTGACCTCATGGTATTGGTCACGGAAGAGTATCCATAGACTGGTGTAATCAGGTAATGATTTTGACAGTCTGTTTTGAATGCAAGATTCAGGTTTTGTTCCAAACGTTTGTTGTGTTACATTCCTCCCCCTTTTGTCCTCGAGCCGGTCTTATCTTTGTGAAGAGGTAGTTTGCACACGACCATCTATCATTGATGATAAAAGCGACAGTCCATGGAGAGGATAACATCATGATTCGGCACATTTATGATTTCAGAGATTGTTCAGCTTTCAAAGAAGAAACCAATGGCCATGCTTCCTCCCCCTTTTCATGAAGCAACCCCACGACAGGTACACAGGCGTCCCCGTGACATGCTGTAGGGAGTAAGCCAAATATCAGCCCCAGGGCCAGTGCCGTTATCCTCTCAAGAGGACTCTTGCCGGGGTGGTACCTCCGAGGACACGCTTGTTCCGACGGGCAGCCAGTTCCTCCCAGTACTCCGCAATTTCCATAGTTGGCACTCGCGACTCTGGCTCCCAAGTGTTGTTGTCAGGTCCACAACCGGCCCAATGGATGAGGCACTCATTAACCACTCGTGCGTTCAAATGACGCTTACGGTGTTGGAGGATGCGGTGCACCTCACTCTGGCCTTTCGCGGCTAGGACAGGAAGAGGGGGTGGCTGAACAGACCCCTCTGTTGTATAGGGTGCAAGGAGACTCACGTGAAAGGTATCATGGATGCACATAGCTGGTGGGAGGGCAAACCGATAGGCTACAATTCCCAACTTATGTGTAATCGTGAAGGGTACCAGCCATTTCGGTAACATCTTTCGTGCACCCGGCGTTTTCAACCGCAAATTTTGTGTGCGTAAAAGCACACGATCTCTGATGGAGAACGTCAAGTCACGTCGTCTTTGGTCAGCATACGCCTTTTGGCACTATCGAGTCGCATACAAATGGGCTTTGGCATCCCGCCAGAGGGCGTCCATGCGCTCGACAAAAGGCCTGGGGGGCCGTGGGTACCTGATCACCGCTGCTCCCACACTTCACCACTGAAGCGAGTACCAGCGGATGCCGACTGTAATTGAGGAAGAATGGGGTTAAACCAGTCGGTTTGTTGACCACATTGTTCACGGCAAACTTGGCTTGGGCAAAATAGTCGTCCCAGTCCTCCATTGTTGGGTCCATGTACATGCGGAGCATCAGCTCGAGTGTGCGATTCATGCACTCTATTTGTCCATCTTTTTGGGGATGAAATACCGAGGATATCCTCTGTTTCATTCCAAACCGTTCGTGTAATACAAGCCAAAACCGGCTGGCAAAGCGTGGATCACGGTCAGAGATGATGCGGATGGGGACGCCGGCTTGATGACGCCTTCATAGAAAAGGCGCGCACTCTCTTCTGCTGTGACGCGAGTTGTGGGCATTAAGTGGGCCATTCCTGTTGCCCCGTCCAGAATGACCAAGATGACATCGTGGCTTTTCTTGGTCTCCGAGAGTCGCATGATGAAAGCCATAGCCACCGACTCCCATGGATTGTCAGGAAGCTCGAGAGGCTGGAGGAGCCCTGCAGGTGCCTTGTTCGAAGTCTTGTTACGAAGGCTCAGATCACACATCATGCAGTACTTCCTGATGTCACTACTCTACCCTAGCCACCAGTAGTGCTGAGCCAGAGCACGGCCTCTCTTTTTCGATTCGATGTCACCTGAGGAAGGAGGATTATGAAACTCAAACATGATATGTTGTCGTAAGTTGTTGACATCGGGTACCACCACCTGCTCGCCATGGCAGTCTAACCCTACAGCCTCCACGAGGCCATGGCGTTCAATGTTCTTCGGCTCAACGAACCACAAATCCATAGTGTAGCCCATCGGAATGCGATTCTTGAAAGTGTTCACACTGACCAATGGTTGTGGGGGTGGGCGGAGTGGGTTTGTGTGTAATGTTGTCTCCGCCGCAATGGCGGCAAAGTGGCGGGTTGTGATCTCATGATTGCTCAACATGAGGTTGATGTGTGTTGGGTTTTGACTCAATGAGTCTGCCACATTAGCCCTCCCTGGTTTGTCCTGCAAGGTGAATATGAAGGGGCTCAAGTATTCACTCCACCGCGCCTGTCGTCGTGAAAGGTTTGGTTGTCTGTGGAAGTACATGAGAGGGTTGTGGTCTGTGACCACTGTGATTTGTCCCTCGGCACCATTGAGAGAACAGCGCCATAACTTGAAAGCATGCACGACTGCTAGCAGTTCCTCATCCCCAGTGGTGTACCTGGTCTCTGCATCTAAGAGATTGCGGCTTTCTTAAGCAACAGGGTGGCCGTCTTGTATGAGCACGGCTTCCAACCCTGTAACCGGTGTTTCGCAGCGTATCTCCCACGGCTTCTTTGGATCTGGGAGTGCAAGTACCAGTGCCAAGATCAGCATCGCCTTCACAACCTCAAAATCCTTAGTGAGTTTTGCTGACCAAACCCATGTGCTTGCCTTCCGCGTCAGGGCGGTGAGAGGGCTCACCAATGTGCAGTAGCCTCTCATAAACTGCCGAAAGAAATTTGCGAGTCCAACGAAAGAGCTGAGCTGATCGACGTTCTTGGGTTGAGGCCATTCTTTCACGAGCTGCACCTTGCAAGGATCCACCCGGATCCCCTCGCTACTAATGACGTGGCCAAGGTACTCCAACTCTGGCTGCGCAAACTTGCACTTACTTCTCATGGCGAAAAAGCGGTTCTCGCGAAGAATCTCAAGCACCAATCTCAGGTGTCGCTCGTATCCTTTGTGGTTCTTAGAGAATATGAGGATGTTGTCAAGATGTTCCAGGACCGACTTGCCGAGGTGTTCCCGTACGATGTTGTTCATCACTTCTTGGAATGTTGCAGGTTCATTTGTCAGTCCAAAGCAGAGGAATTGAAACTGATAGTGTCTGAGATGAGTTCTGAATGTCGTTTTGGGTACATCCTCCTCCGTGATCCGGATTTGATGGTAGCCTGGGGATAGATCTAGAGACGTGAAGAATTTTACTCCATGAAGCTGGTCAAATAGGTCCTCAATGCGTGGGAACGTGTACCGATTTCTGACAGTGAGTTTGTTCAATGCCCAATAGTCCATGCACATCTTGAGGCCTCCATCTTTCTTGTTCACAAACAAGATCAGCACTCCGCAGGGCAAAGAGCTTGGCTCAATCCAATCCTTCCGGAGGTACTCCTTGATTTGGGCTTCTACTTCTTGCCGTTTTGCTGGGCTCAAGCGATACATAGACCAAAAGGGAGGCACAGTTCCGGGCTCCAACTGAGTGGTATGTCCGACCATCCTTGGAGGTAGTAGCCCATCCGGCGGTGCCTCAAAAACATCCGAGAATTTTGAGAGTATGTTTGTGACCCCTTGGCGTACCTCATTCTTCGTCTCATCGTCCATTTTCTTCAGGGTTGCAAGAAAACAACGACATCCTTATCGAAGTCGCCTTTTCACTTGGAGCGGCGAGAGGATTGATTGAGCCTTCGTTACAGGTCGTTGAATTTGTGGGATTGGAGATAGGGTGACCAGTCTCCTTCCACTGCTAATCTGTAGTGTCTTTGAGTCAAAGCACATAAGTGCCTTGTGGTGCACAAGCCACAGGTCCCCGAGAACATCGTCGAATGGATCCATGAGATCAAGCACGGTGAGGCGGACATTGGTGGTAAAGCCGGGCAGTGTGAGCCGTGCCACACAGTCAACAAGGACTGACAACTCTCTGTCGTCACCGACAACCACGGTACCAGTGCGAGGCGTGTACTTTCATTACCATATGCGTACAAAAGCACCGCTCACAAACGAGTCATCCGCCCTAATATCCACCAAGATACATGCAGGGACGCTTGCCAGTTTGCCATCGAATTGCATGGTAGATGCTTTAGACTTCCGTATGAAAAGGCTTACTGAGGGCTTGTCCTTGACGTGGTAGATCCAATAAGTATGAGTGCTTCTTCAAAACTCAACCGTGTCATCGAACTGTTCCCACATGTGATGTCCTTTGGTGAACAAAGCTAGTAATTTCCATTCTTTATATGCAGACTTGTTCATTTCTGGACCCATAGGCACGGCCACTGTTGTTGACGTCAGAGAGTTCTTCTCATGAGCTTTGTGTGCAGCTTCTCTCACACCTGACCAACTTTCTTTAGTGGCTACGACCAGACTCGTGTGACTTTCAAGGTTTTCTTTGGTCACATATGAGATTGGGCATGAGCCATCATGGTAGATGGACTCAGGATTCATGAAAGTCACATAAACAATTGATGAATGATGTACCAATACAAATTCAAAGTTTTTGGTATCATCATCATAAAACATGAACATCCTGTCTTTATCACTCCCATGATTCACAGCAACCTCGGATAAAAGTCCACAGGTAGCTACTAGGGATTGTGAAAATCCTACTCACGACCATGCTGGGACGGTGGACATATTCCCCGGTACCTCCCTCAAAGTCCTAGTCATCGTCACGGGGGCGCCCGCATCCACACTGACCACCCTGTGCCCCCTGACGCTAGATGGCTGCAAATGCCTGGCCTTGACGCTGCCCCCAGTGAGGGCGTCCCTGGCTGACAGGGAAGTTTCCGTTGCCATCACGCTGCCCCCCTAGTGCTGACCGCCCCCATGGAAGCGGTTCTTTCCACCACTGTGGAAGCTGTTTGGCCCTCCGCCTTGGCGCACACCATGACCTTGCTGTTGGCCCTGTTGTTGTCCATGCTGCTGCTGGTGGTCACACTGGGGACAGTCACACCCAATGTGCCCAGCCTGGTGGCAGTTTTTGCAGATGATAGAAGAGAGGGAGATGTTCTCTCCACCATGTCGGCAAAACTTCTTGGAGGACTCAGACGTTGCCTCCGCTGCCCGCTTTGGTGAACTACCTGTTGGCGCTGACGGAACCTCATGCGCCGACCTGCTTTCCCGTGTGTCGCGATCTCATAGGCTCGAGTTCTGCTTGTACACCTCACGCAAGCGTGCTACCAGTGCGTACAGGGACTTCCACTCATTGCCATTGCCGTGAAGGCAGAAGATTCGCAGTTGAGGGCTGGCCAAACCACTCTGAAAGAGGTCAATCTTAGTCTGCTCTGTCAGGTGGCAATCGTGGACCTTCGTCGTAGTCTTGAGAAATAACTCGGCATACAGCTCCACCGACATTCTCTCCTGTACGAGGCTTTTGAGCTCCTTCTTTGCCTTCTGCGAGTCAACACGCTTCGAGTACAGCTCTTGCATCAATTCGCAACACTCCCCCCAGGTGGGGTCTGAGTGTTGATGCTTCTGCTTGCAGAGCTCCGTCAGCATCTGAAATGACTTTGGCTTCAAGGAAAGTATTCCCTATGCACCCCACTCCTCTTCTTCAATCCGAGGGAGGTAGAGGTGCCTCTGAAAAATCATTAGGAATGTGTTGACGTCACACGTGCCATCATAGCGGTCGGCCGGCTCAAGAACTACACGACAGCCCATCCTGCCTTCCTTCCAGGCCACAGTTGGAGCTTTACGAGCCCGTGGTTCAGGCGCGTTCGCTTCTAGGCGAGGAGAAGGGTCGACGACTGGAGGTGAATGCGCGTCGCGAACATATGCACATTTGCTTTCTGCGCTTTTAGGCTGACAGTGCTCCAAAATCTGTCCCAACTCCACCTCGGCTCTGTAACACATCGCACTGATTGTTACGTTGAGCACAACACACTGGTTTTTGGCTTCCTTGGCATGAAGTTCCTCGAGCGCCTGCTCCTCCACCTTTGCGCGGTGGTCAGTGGCCGCTACCTCGCACATCGACTTCCCGTTCTCCTCGTACAGCTCCTCGTTCATCCGCTACATCATGAACGATCGTTCACGAAGCATGACCCGTACCATGTCATCGTCGTACGCTAGCGCACCCATGACGGTTACGGCCACCGCAAAATCCTCAGGAGGGAGGCGGGTGCGGAGGTGGTCAACTCCTGCGGAAACGAGAGCACGACCCTCATCGTCCACGCGGTCAGATGCACGTTCCACTTGGTTAGCACCTACTTCAGGTTCCTTTGGCATGGAATTGCCCGCCTCATTGCCCTTGCTGGCTGTGTCATGTGCGTCCGGTTCGTCGTCAACTTCGCAATCCGCTTTAATGACCACGCGATCCGTTGGCTCATCGAGCGATTCATCTGCATGATCGTCTCCTTTAGCAACCCTGTCAAGATTGTTACCATCAACAATTTTCCTCTTGGTGGCCTTCAACCCCTTTGTCGTTTGTAGGAGTGATTGGGACGGACGTGGCCTCATTGCCGAGACCGAGCTCGACGACGAGCGACCAAATTTTTCCATCGCCTTGCCAAGAGGCCGCGACGGAGGTCTCGTGCTACTGTCCATGCTTGGAAGATAATGTCGCTCTGCCCCTTGGCGACGCCGGACGGGCACCTCCACCTCTAGCCGTCGCCTCCCGGCGCGACTTTGCGAGGTGGGCGCCAGGCGCTAAATGTCCCCCGACGCTGCTTGGATCCCAAGGGCGTGCATTCATTGGAGCAGCGGAGGCTGGTGCTCGGAGCACATCCCAAGACCGCGGAGAGTCCAGTCCCAAGGCCGGCCATCTTTGTGGCAAGGTCTTGCTTTGGCTCTCTCACTCTCCAACCTCCTCCTCCAACCCCCTCTCCCCTCTTCCTTTTCTTACCTTTTTTTTAACAAGGTGGAGGACACATTATTGGACTATGTGTGCCTCGCTTCAAACCCGTGGTGGAACGAGGTGGCTCCCAAGCCAAACCTCCTTCACCATTTTTTTTTGGAAAAAGGGAGAGGACAGGCAATGGTAATCAACACCAGTTGTTTGATTAGAGTCATAGACTGGCACGTTGGAGACAAAATTGCAAACTAGAGTGGAAATTACAACATAGAAATCACTTATTGGAAAAATATCCACAGAATGACAGTACAATGGTAAAATCGAGCGGTGTGAACTGGTAGTAGTCAATTTTGTGCATCCAACAAAAGAACGACACAGATAACGGAGGACCGGAGGCCAAGTTATGACTCTCCCTACTCCTTTCTGCTTGGAGAACCCGGGACTGACGGGTTCTTTGTTCTTTCGGTATTGGACGCCCGCCAAAAAAATGGCTGTAGGCTCCTGGCTCGGCCCTTGTACATCCCTTGTTGCTGTAGCAAGAGGGTGATGTGGCAGCTTGCTGGTCCAGTAAGCCTTTGAAGAGTTGTACAGTGCAGAAGTAGGTTGGGTTGGTGGAGGTGGGGTGTGCGCTCATGGAGGTGGTGGAGTTTTGGAACCTCTGAGCGGCATTCCATTAGCACCACCAAGAGGTCACCTTCTGCTCGTTGACCAAGTCACCACTCCTCGTGGTGTGTGAGGATTGTCACGACGGCGTGGAGACGACGGCAATGTTAGCGGGTCGGCCCAGCTCTTATGCCAATATGACGCTAGTGCCCAAACTTAGCGTCGAAAAGGCTTAGGCGAGCTCGGAAAAGTTCACGTTGAAACAATGATTGACTGTCCTCGTCGAAGTGGTCTTTTCCTTCCTCGAGTTGTCATGGCTCGCCACACCTTTCAAAGCTATGCTGTTGTTTCTTTATAAAGTTATGATTTGTTCATTACTCGTAATTGTTTATGTATTTCTTTGAAAGAAAGGTTGAAACTTCGTGACCGTAATTTCTGTCGAGATTCTCGATTGAATTCCGTTTCCACAGTTTGCTTCAAGCGTTTGCGTCAAGCTTGACACGACCTCATCATGTTGGTCGTGGAACAATATCCATAGTCTGTTGCAATCAGGTAATGATTGTGACAGTCTGTTTTGATTGTAAAATTTAGGTTCTATTCCAAAAGCCCGTTGTGTTACGTCTCTTTCAGCAAACTTGTGAACCCTTTTCCACGTAATCCATTGTATACGTTGTTGTATATAATGGCACCATGTACTTGCTTTCGCGAGACTAGCATCTCTACAGTGATGCACTCCATTTTGAGGGAGCATTTCTTTCACGACGACCTACTGTTTTGAAATCACCTGACTTGCATAACGTGCTGGGTTCAGGTAGATACAAACCATCGGCAAAGAATTTCATCACATAACCTACTTCCAGAAAATGCGTGATTGAAGCGATATAAGTCTCACTTTACCTTGAGATGCTGGGTGATGTGACGAAAAGCCTCCATCTCCTAAAACCAAGATGCTAATATCCCATTGGCGGCTATGATGGTCTAAAATTTCGCGTTTCGCCAAATTTGGAGCTCATCGGCGTATCTCCTCCTTCGGTTTCGTATCTTGTGTGGTTTAAACGCGCCAAACTTTTCTATGCTTTAGCAATAGTAACCTCCTTTGTTCGTGCTCCGTTTCATTGAGATAAATTGTCAAACATCACGGTCAAACGAGATTTCCGTGAGATGTTGCCTACTTCGTGCGAAGTGGAACATGAACTTTGACGGAGTTTTATAGAAGAACAAAACGAAAGCGTGAAGTCATACTTTAGTAATCTGTATATGCGTACAAGCATCTCGCTACTGTTCAAAGCTTTGATGGCATGCTGGGGCCAACATCACCAAATATTGCACAAGCAAGTACAAGGTGCCAATACATCCTACATTTTCGAGGTTCATGACATAAGGAACATCGCAGTACTATAGCGAACTGCCCTTTGATCTAGATTCTAAGATCGACATTGCATCTCGAGTACATCAACACTGTGCCTAGGAGCCGTATTTTTGGCCGCGATGTTACGAATCATGCATAAGGACCGGGACCCATGTTTTCTAAGATTGACGAGACGATTCACAAATTCATGAAACAAAAGTGGAATTTTTGCAATGGATGCGACGCTTCACAACTTCCCAAACTGCTCGGTAGTGCATGAACTCGTTTGTCGTTATCGTTGGCGTAACGGTTGATTTTTGTTTCCCGAATGTCTCTGCCCGGCCAGTTGTTTTGGTTGGCCGGATACTTGTTTTGAGTTTTTTTACCCTTCGGCTGCGCCTTCTTTCATGCATGTCAAAAGTGCAAGTGTAGCTTCGTCACTGACCATCCTCGGCCTAGTCCACTGACCATCGCAAATGCTCTTGGTACTTGAAAACCACCGCGTTCGTCTGGGATAGGCTCGCCGCTCTACTCTAGTATGCATTCCGTTCCTTCTCCCTAGGACCCGAGAAGGGCGTTTGCTGACGTCACCTACGATTCAAATTGAGATGAAAAACATGTGCAACATTGCTTTATATCATCCATCGTGATTTCTAATATCCCGGCTACTGCTGCACGGTCCCTAACTCACGAAAGTCAGCCGTTAACTTGTAAGTGTTTTCGCCGAAAGCAAGGTGTGTTCTGATGTTACGGGAATGCATTTCTTCACGTGCGGAAAAACTCTTGGGGACAAAGGTGGTTTGGGTAGCGTCACATGCACGCGCGACGTCCTCCAAACCTCGATGGTCGCACAATGGACAAAAACACAATTCTAACAGGGTTTTGAAAAGGGCACGAAAAAATGTCCACTTTTAAGTGGGGCACGCAAAATTGTCATCTTTTGTGAGGGGCATGTAAAAATGTCATTTTTTTTTGGGGCACACAAAAATGTCACATTTTCGGAGGGGCACACAGAAATGGCAAAAAACCACCCTGTCACTCTTTGGGGGGGGGGGGGGGGGAGCACAGAAATGTCAAGTTCTTCGTGGTTGCGCCACGTCAACATACTATCTTTTGATTCATATTTTTCGAATATTGGTCCGTTTTCTTACTTTATCTCACTATACAAGTAGAAATTTACGACATTTTTGCACATAAACGTGATCACTGAAGGGCTTCTGGCTTTGGAGTTTCGGGTTCGAACGGGACCCCAAATAAAGGGTGGGTGTGGCTCTCACGTACGTTCGCGTGCGTGAAATCCACAACCAGTTGGCGTTTTCCTCTTGAACCTCTTCACATAGTAAGTCCTTGATGTGGGGCGCGCTCCGGTGATCTGTCACACTCAATGTATGATTGGCATCCAGAAAGATGCACAGCTAATCAGAAAAACTATATAATTACCTTGACACACTTATGTCCGAGCACGAGTAGCACAGTGGTGTTGCATGGCTTGCTGTGAAGCCCAACGGTAATGCAGTACACAATGTTTCGCTCACGTACGTTCCCGTGCATGAGAGTGACACCCAGTTTGCGCGCAAAGTGGAAATAACTTTCACGCACGTGAACGTACGTTAGAGTAAAACCCACCCTCTATTTGGGGTCCTGTTCGAAGTTTGAACTCCAAAGCCACGTGTCGTTCAGTCATCACGTTTATGTGCAAAACACTGTAAATTTCTACTTTTACAGTGAAAAAAAAAGGAAAAAAACGGACATGTCTTAGAAAAATATGATTCGATAGAAAGTATGGTGATGTGAGGCAACCACAAAGAAGTTGACATTTCAGTGTGCCCCACCGAAAAATGACTGGGTTGTTTTAAGAAATTTCTGTGTGCCCCTCAAAAGATGTGAAAATTTCGCGTGCCCCTAAGAAAATTCGACATTTGTGCAAGCCTCTCACAAAGTTGACATTTCTGTGCGCTCCACTGAAAAGTTGACAATTTTGGGCGCCCCGCCAGGATTTTGACATATTTGGATGCCCTTTTCAAAACCGTGTTAGAATTGCGTTTTCCTCCGCACAATGTGAGATCCCACGAGCGTCACTCTCGATTGTGCGTCCTCCCATCGTGCACACCGATCGACGGTTGTGCGCATAGAAAAAACCTCATCACACGCCGGAAAAGTTGAAGTGAGACCGTTTTTCCCTAATCGTTGTCGGTCGCATTCAACGGAAGAAATACGACTTCATAGTTTTGCCCGTTTACTGCCGTTCAATCTGACGCTCGGACGTGCTGCGGAGGACAAGCGTTAAAAGGAGATAAAGGAGTGTCTAGTTTCCCAAAGACGTTTAAGTTCAAAGATCATTTTGCCAAAAAATCGTAAGAGGAGAATGTGGCATACCCATCACGGATAGCAAAAAACATTTTAGGATGATTCATGTCATTCGCTTAGGCAATACGACGGAGGACGTGTTTCCAAGTTAAACATGATGAAAACATGAACAGAAGAAAATGAAGAAAACGTGATACGAGATCTTGCGAAATCTAAACATAACAATGTTCTTCACGAAATCGGACCCGTAATTGCCTAAAAGGACAAGACAAGAGGATATCCTCCTCACTGACTGCACCAAGCTCTCTCTGATAGAAATACTTCCACGAAAGTTCATAAATGGGAGAGGAATTATGACGCTGGATGGTGCCGTTTGACACATAAGCCCGCCACGACATGGGTAAGAGATATAAGATCATTTTATTCTCTTGACAAAGTTCTCGAGGCCTCTCCGCTAACTAGCCGCCACTTTAGTTGGTGATCTGCTCAAACCAGAAGCGACACGACATTCCAAAAATATCCATGATCGATGGCAAGCGTCAGTGTCCTCAAATCAGTGGCCACAGTCTGATGTTCAGAAACATCTTCTGTCGAATTCAGTAATGTACAACTCAACGTGAGCTTCAAAACACAAACACTCAGCTGACCTGACCTCAATCGCATCAAGATACTAATTGGCAATCCACAATTTCAAACTTTAGCACAAAAAAAATCGGTTGATAAAGACCTCAAACGGAAAAAAAGAACTTCATCGTATGAATTATCTTAGGTGATGATGAGAGCATCATTCTTGAGTGATGAAATTCATTATTATACTGCATGAATCATTGATTCAATAAAAATAAGTCTAGTTTTTGTAGGAACATTAATATTGATTTCTTTCCAAATTTGAGTAATCGCACTAGAAAACATTGATTGGAAAAATATATAAAAAGAGAACAATCTATAACCAATTACTTGAGGATACACATAATATCAAAAATTGAGCTGATTATTTCTAATAAAACTTTAAAACATAATACTTTGAAAATAAAATGCAATTATGCAAAGGTTTTCATCAAATTAGATGAACTCAAAGCATTTTTTTTACAGAATTGAAGTAGTATTCTTCATGAATATGGAACTGAAGGAAAACATAAATGTAACATAACATTATATTAGAGAGAATCTCAATAAGATGTTTCATTTTAATAATTGAACGAAATTTTCTAATTTTTTAATGGAAAATTTAAGTTTCTATTTTCATATCAATTGACAATGACAGAAAATTGATTATTGATAAATTATTTTAGTTTATAAAATTATTCAAATGTTTTAAAATGATAACAGTCGTAGGATATTTTGCGACTTAGTACGGAACCAAAACATCAGACCTCGGAATAGTGAATCCAAGACGGCCAAATCACCGGCCACCTCAACCATTTTGCTCGAGATGCATCACGTTGAAACAGACACGGTTGTCATAAGGCACGGATGCCAAAAGATGCATCCTAGACTAATCCTTCCACGTGACACAACAACGTTGAAACAAGGCCCTATCGACGTTCAAGGGGTGGAGGAGTGATGCGCTGGAATCTCCATCGTAACACTCCTCTCACCCCAAATCCACACCAAAGGTATCTTACAGACTAGAGTCGACCTAGACCCTAGCCCGTACATTATCTTATGGACAAGGACGCCTCGATACTTCAATCTTAAGACCCCAAAACATGCCGTTCATATTTCAAGACCGTTTTTAATCCTAAATGGTCCGCACGCTACATTCCTCCCCCTTTCCTCTCAACCATCCTGGTTAAGAGCAACAATTTTAATGATTGTGATCATCGCCGTGGAAAATTCCTTTTAAACCACGTAATCCATTGGCTCTTGCCAAGACGAGAGATGTACCACCTTTGTACATTTGAACACACATGTTGGCGTTCCTTTGCGGAAGATTCATCACATGTGTGTATCGTCATCATGCTCGATACCATTTGGGACGTACATTTTCAATGTCAAATTTCTACTTTGGAAGAGGGTATGGAAGAAAAACTATTCCACATTCTGTGTGGTACGTTTTTAGCAAGCTGTTATGAGACGCCTCCTCCCTCTTTGGAAAGAGCGTCCCCATAACCAAGTAACCAAGCGTCCTTGTGAAAACTTTCCACGTACGCACAACACTTCCCATGTCGGCCAGACATCATCTCTTCCAAAGGCTTGGTCTCGAGGTGGTACCTCCCCACAACATTGTGAATACAAGCAATGCAAGATCTGGATATCAGGCCTCGTAGTTTGTATCAACGTGTTCATGACCATGCGTAGGTCTACCAGAACTCTTTCAGCACCTGTGGGTTGGTTTGCTGAACTCAACCAAGCTCCTCTAAGCCCGTGCATCTCGCATGCTAGGTTTTTCTTAGGATTGGAATGGATCAAGATCTTACGACATGGTTGCAGAGCGCACTTGTTTTTCCATTCAAAGTTTGCACTCATCTTTGAAGGAAGCGGCATGGGTCGTCTGGCATGCGCAACTACCGTCAAAGTCCATCATTGGACACGCCAATGCTCGGACTTAGATGATCTTGGTCTCGACCTTCATCCTCTCACTTCTGTCTTAAATGGATACCGTAGGCTGCCGCTCACTTCCCCGTCAAAAGCACACTACTTTCGAAATAGGTTAGCTGAGATGACCGATCTCAACGACCATGGATTCTATCTTAGAACAAAGTGTTCATTGCATGCTATTCACCAAACAGGTGTATCATGATTGTAATTATTGCTGCCCAACCTGAAAAACACCTTTGTGGTCTCAATTCAATGTGGTTGCGATTGAACACTTCCGAATCACATCCTATGATCCTATAACAGCTATTCTGTAAATGTTTCTGTGCTAATGTCATCACGTCCAAAGGTTCCATTCAGGAACACATCACAGATTGTGTTTGCCAAGGCATAACAGAACATTTTCTTCAATGTGATCTGTTCTGTACATTTGGTACTTCTACTTAACAGATGTTTTTTCATATGCCTCAACTAAGGCACCTGTTGAGGGGATGTCCCTCATGGAAGAAATTTGACAAACAACCACCATTGTGGATACTACCGCAACGACATTCAAAACATATTTTAATTGCATTTGGCATTGTACTTCAATTGAACCATCTCCAATGCCAAGGAATTTCTGTCGCTTTACCGTGACCTTTTTAGGTCATGAAAGCGTGGTTCAACTACACTGTAATCGTAATGATCTCTCTCGAAGATTGGTTTTGGTTTGGTTTCCAACAAATTGGATAGCTGGTTCTACACCATGCCTTTGGTATGATCGGAATCCATCCACATGATGTTTGAAGACCGTGACGTACTCGACTAGTGTACCGTGTCACGATTCCCTAAACTTTGAGATGCCTCTCCTAACATGACATGAACCAAATGAGAAACATCGTTTTTCAAGTTTTATCTTGAAGATTCCTCATTTCAATATTTAGTTGCAACACACTGGTCATTGTTCTACCTCAATGATGAATGTGACTTGTTATGTGGTCGGTCGGACCACTAACAAGTAGGTTCTAACACATTGTTACATTAAAGCTATTGGCCTAGATCGTCTCTATGATATTAAGCTTTGATCGCAAAAGTTAGACCTTAACGTGATCCCAACTATGTCGTAGTTGGTTTTCTGATAACTATGAGATCTTCATAGAACTTGGGAATTCCATTCCTAGAAAAGGAGTGTAGCTCGATTTCTTCAAAATAGAATTTTCACAGAACTGTGAGTTAACTCACGTCACCGACAACAGTTCACACAATTTTATCTACTAATGTGTATACAATGTTCACTTTTTGAGTAATGATATACAGAAGGTGTCACCTTAAAATTTGTTCACATTTGACATTCAGTCAATCTTGTCATATGCAAAATCGACTCTTGCAATCTTTGACCACCTCTCTACAACGTCTCAAATTGTTGAGAACCCATCGAAGAGTCTCCGCCCCTCTCTCGTGCATGTACAACTCCCATTGACAATAATCCTTGTCTTTAGAATAGGGTTGTGATTACACATTTACATTTTTATCGTCCGTATCAGTCGTGTACTATGATATGTATCCATCACTCACTGAGTGATAGGGTGTTTATGGTTTCGCCATTGAGAATCTATTCAAGGGTATTATCCTTCACACATTCAATCACGGACAGATGTTTACATCGGCCATGACTAATGATGCAAATATTCTTCGAAATATACTGATACATCCAGTACACACTGTGTATAGGCAATGCGATGTTAATCCTTGAGGATTGAAGTCGATGTGCAAACACACTAGGTTTGTTTAACATCTCATGACATAGTCATAACACCGACTTTGTCACAAAATGACCGCAATTTCCCTTTAACACTGTAGCAATGGGACGTGCCACTGTTGTAGAACACGTCCTATGCCAACCAAACTACTTGTTGGGTGAAATGGTGTCACAATTTCTATCAAAAACATCAGATGATATTGTCAGCTTGTTCAAACGTCACAAAATCATTGTGATCATTCGTATGTCCAACTTATCCATAACTTGATGTCGTGATCAGTGTACCATAAGTTAGTGGATAATGTAATTGTGCATAACGTGCACGTTTTCCACGCATATAGTGTACCCAATTTCACGTGGCTGAAGTACAATAGTATGAATTGCATCCCTTGACCGCCTGAAAAGAGGGTTGTCCCCAGCACTTGCAACATGCAAGTCGTGCATGTTTTGGAGCTTAAGCTCAACCGATTGAGCTTTTGTAGTATATTCCATGTACGGATATGGAGGAATTTGTCCACCTTTAGCATGGCCCAAATTAAAGCAAAGCGTCCTCGTCACACATGTGATCTAATCGTTAAAATTTGGTCCGTACTTTTTTTGGAAGTATCTTTCCATAATGCTATATTCGGGTTGAAGTTTTTATCTTCAAATGGTCGTCACTGTCGGTGACAACCGAGATCGTTGTACTTTTTGTACACCGTTTGGGCATACATCTAATCAACAAAATCGTCTATGATTGTTTCTTGTCATGCTTGTTGGTTCTCTATTTAAAGAATTCAAGAGTTAGACCATCCTCGACCTTACTGAGATGCCTTATAAACATCAAGCGATGTGCTTCCGGTGCTTCAACTGATGTTCTTGATGTCCTTGCCTATAGAACCACTCCATGCATAGATTGTATACTTTCATTTGGTGGTCTACCGCAAGATAGCATGACTAGGTAAAGAGTTGGCTTGTTCTTGCTAGTGGATGCAACGGGGTGCAATCGACACCCATGTTATCGGTACAATCAACATCTTATTACATGTGTTGTAACGTAGACACTAGCATATCTAGTCCAACCAAAACTCATGGCCAGAGTGTGTTGAGCACTTGTATCAGTCGTACATTCGGCACCCATGACAAAAGTGCAACCCTCAACTTTGTCAATCCTGCAGTTGACTTTTATGACAATGGTACATTCGGCACTTAAGCAACCGGTTTTTATGACAACGATGCATCGGCACTTTGTTTAGCCGCCACACTCATTGGTCATACATTCAACGCTCATGGGAATTGTGCGTTCGGCACTTGCGTGAATGCTACAATTGTATTTTCCATGTTGGTCAATTTCCAAGTGCAACTGGCACTTGTCAATCGACCATCATGCGTGGATTTCCACCATTGAGTTTGTGGTTTTAGTGAAATCAGCACTCATGTTCTTGTTTTTTGTAATCATTTCATAGATGACTTATTCAACGTTCTAGATGCAATCGACAGCCATGTGGATACACAATCTGTATTGGTTTTGGTCATACCTCTGTGGACCATGAGCAATGCATTCGCCACTAGCACCCCGAACGCTTTAGACATCCATGACTAAAGTGCAACTAGCACTTTTTCACTTGTGTGCTTGCGCTAAGAAAAGTTTTGCAATCAGCACTTACGTTGATGACGACATTCACATCCATGTATGCATGTAATCAGTACTCGTTTTGTGCTGTTTGCATATTTCACATTATAGCGACAAGTAGCTGAGTCATCAAGTGGTCACAACACCTAGGGTGCCTTCCGTTCATTCTTTTTTTCTTTTATCTACATCAAGAACTCATCTTGATTTAATTCACCGTTGTGGTTTTGCAACCCGGTATTGTAGTGACTCTTTTGTACAAACAAGGTTGTTTAGCGCATGTACGACCTCTGTTGAGACATGTCGTGGCTCTCAATGATCACCCCTTCCGGGTTTTCTCACGTAAAACCCCAAACATTGAGGTTTATTTAGAAAGCAATTAAGCACTCTTGGTGCTAAAGTTCTCGCATTCAAGCTTTTCCAAGTGAGTTCGGTCCACGACATGGAAGACTATCAGTATTTCTCCTTTTGTGCTTCAGAACATAAACTAATAGAAAAGTAAAACCACTGATATTCATAAGAGCTCAACTAGAGATTTTACATTTTTATGTCAAAACCCATGGTCAACTTGACCACACACTCTGGTTGGACCACAAACATTTTCACTGTTCTGAGAATTTTTGAGAATGGTTAACGTACAGTTCCTTAACCTGAAGTTCATGAAAAATGAACAAGTTTCTTGGACGTCGTGTTTCCCCCTTGTTTTTGTTTTTTTCCTTTTGTTTGATGCTTGGAATCTCCCCAATGTCTCTCGGTGACATGTTGGTAAGTATCAGTCTTCCCAAATTCAAAGAATAAGAAAACATTTCAAAACAATATTTGAGAACTTCTTAAATGTTGTTGAGCTCAGATGGAGCCCCTTGCGGCTTTCTATGGCGGTCAAACCATGGCAAACAAGGCCAAACGTCGAGTCCAAGCAAGGAAATCGTCCTCACCTCTAGTGCTAGTAACACCAAGAGATTTTTTTTAAACAATTTTGAAGCTCAGTCTGAGCTTCAAACTTGGTTTTACGGCATCCAAAACAAAAACCAACCGAAGGACCTCTCCCTAGATTTGTGTGGAGCCATTATGGTCCAAAAGGTAGGGTTACATTGGAAAAGAAAGTGTTACCGAGTGTTCAAACCAATGCTCTTCCACTTCTTCAAGAGACGTGAAATCGGCTCTGCTACCAACGTACGCTTCCTTGTGAATGAGATCTAATGGGTACGTCAACACAATGTGTAGGGCCATCCCCTCCCGCAGTTGGAAGAGGACTGAGGAAACTTCATTTTCACCTTCCTCCTTGGGCGATAGGCCCGTGTGACATGGAGAACATGGAAGTCTACCTCCTCGCCTCCCCCTTACGCTGTCAGCCCTCACGAAGGGGTGGGGAAGGGAGGAACACCTGTCGTCCTCCCCACCTTGGGCCTTCGGCCCAAGTGAGAGGGGAATGGGGAAGAGGGGAGAACGTCCCCTCTTTTCTCTTTCAACCCCCCTGCCAATGTGAGGAGGGAGGGGAAGGGAGGGGAGGAGATCCTCTCCATGGCGCAGCCGGTGCAATGGATGAATGGGGGGGGGGGTGGTGAAGAGACTCTCCCCACCCACACCCCTTAGCGCAACCAACATCATGGACAAAGGGGGGGAGGCTCTCCCCTCATCTGCCAGCTCCCTCATTCATGGCATCGTCGACGCCATGAGCGAGGGAGGAGCGAGCGAATCGCCCTCTGCTCTCCCCCTTAGGCACCATCCGTGCTATGGACGAGGGGGAGGCGGAGGCACAAGCCTCTCCTTCCCTGATGCGTCGTCGGTGCCATGAGCGATGGAAGGGAGGGGGGAGACTTGTCCTCTCCTCTCCTCCTAAGGCACTATTGGTGACATGGGCAAGGGTGACAGGGGGGTGCGTTCCTTTCCTCTCCATCGGCAATTTTGGCACCACAAACGAGGGGGAGAGGGGGGCCTTGCCCCTCCCTTTCCCCTTGGCAATGTCGATGCCATAGAAGAGAGGGAGAGAGGGCTTTCCCCTCTCCTTGCCCACGTGCCTTTGGCACCAAGGACGGGGGGACTAGAGGGGGATCGCCCCTCTCATGCCCCTTTGCGCTGTTTGTGCCATGATGAGGGGGACTCGGGTCGAGTCGACGACTCGTTGTAGTTCGTGGAGCTACTAAACTTGCTCCCCGGTCGGGCAGCGTTTGGTGTCCTAGCATTTGGGAAGCCCTTGTTGTACAGTCCTCGGTTCGTCACATTGAGCCTTCCGTTCATCCTCGAGGGTTGCTCGGTCGCTCCACTGATCGGGGGGCGTTTGGTCAGACGGGGCCAAACTTATTTTTTTGTTTCCTCTCATTGTAAACTGTGTTAGCTACGTTGACTTGAATCTGTCGATGCAAAGATACAATGTTTGAGTGTAGTGGAAACTCAAATTACTTTTTTTTTTATGCCAACGTAACAGTTGTAGGTTATTTTGTGACTTACTATGGAACTTAAACGTAGGCCCTCTGAATAGTCAATCTAAGAAGGCAAAGTAACTGTCTGCTTTAGCCACTTTAGTGGAGACACGTCATGGAAAAACAGACAAAGTTGACATAGGGCACAGATGTCAAAACATGCATTCTAGCCTAATCCTTCTACGTGGCACTGCCACGTGGAAACAGGGCCCTAACAACGCTCAAGAGGTGGAGGAGGAGTGACGCGATGGAATCTGCATCATGACACTCCTCTCGTCCCACATCCACAGCAAAGGTATATTTTGAACTGGATTCGACCTAGACTCTAGTACGCATTTTATTTTATGGACAAGGACGCCTGAATACTCCAATATCAAGACCCAAAAAAATGCAATAAATATTTCAAGACCATTGTTTATCCTAAAGAATGTCCGCACGCTACAAAAATAAACTTAGATTAACAAATACATATTTCACACAACAGCTAGAGTTATTCTTAGTGCATCTTTGAATTTTGAACTATGAATATGGATTTCATCAATCAAGAATAATTCTTTCACTATCATTTGTGATAACGTATGGAGAAAAAATATCTTCTTTTCCATTTTAGATCCGCGTTCATCAAGCACTTGTTTTGGGCATGCGAAATTATGGATTTCCAACTATTCTTGTGTTTTCAAGTGAGTCTAGTTATGACATAGGAGGTCAGCTAAGTTTTTATGTTTTGTAATTCACCTTCAGGTGTAGTTTGACAAATTCCACGAGCGGTGATTCATGACGTCTGATTATGGCTGCTACTACCGGGATAGTGACACATCGCATCGAAAAAGGACATTCTGAAGGAGGTTGTAATACGTTTTGCAAGCAGATACCATGAGACCAATCAAAGATTAGTTTGATAAGAGAACTTAGGAACTTGGTCAATGAGTTAAATAAACAAAATGAAATCCTTCTCAAAGTTTGAGTGCAACTTGGCTACGCGGGATCTTTGAGATGGATATATACATAAAAAGATATAGATCTATGTATAGGTATAGGTACAAATATTGATATAGATGTAGATATAGATATAGATATAGATATAGATATAGATATAGATATAGATATAGATATAGATATAGATATAGATATAGATATAGATATAGATATAGATATAGATATAGATATA
>SZWC01011818.1:7383-20237 GCA_023375785.1 Penium margaritaceum
GGGGGGGACTGTGAAAGGGAAGGGGGTGAGCCCGCGTTCGACAACTGAAGTACCAACCAACGGACGTCGGCCGGCACTTTCATCGTCGAATTTTCTATACCCCACTCCCCCGGAAATCGCGGCCCTTCGTTGCGCGGGCCGCGATTTACCACCTGCATGCTCCTTCTTGCGATGCTCAAGCAACGACATGTGTCGCTACTTGACCATGGCAAAAATGGATGGGAAGATGGGGCTTAGTTTTTTGCGGACAGGGACGGATGAGTCCTATTGTTCTGAGGCATGTTCAGATGGGTATTTTGTGCTAAAGGATGAGAGAATGAGGGTTGCGCTTTTCAAAACATGGATGGATTGGCATTTTCACCTTTCATATAGATGCCATGCCCTTTTTCCATGGAAGCAAGAAGAAGAATGATGAATCTAATTGAGATTCACGATCTTGTGGTTTAGTACAACACTAATTATGTTTCCTTTGTTGAGAACTTAAGGAACTTGATGTGATACCAATTCTAAGGATGGACTTATGAGATTTACGTGCAAAAGATGAGTAATGGTAGAGGTCGGAGGGGGATCTCATTCTTTTCAAAAGGGTACATGTAGGGATTATCCACGAAATTTGATTGTGTGTATGCCCTTCCCGGCGTTTGGAAGAATAAAACTACCTTACCCGGCGTTAGGAATAATAAGACTCCCCTACCCGGCTTTCCCAAAAAAGACTCCCCTACCCACAAACAGCGGAAAAAAAAAAAGGCAAGTCGACGCTGTATGCGATATAGCGTTGACATGCTGCTGTTAGATTTTCTTTTCAAAATTCACAAACCCGTCTTTCGAGGGGTTTTTGAATGTTCGAGGGGGGGTTGCTCGTAGTTCGCATGGGGGGTCCGAGACTCCCCATGGGTTGAAAGGGAACCTGATGGGCCCCGCTACCGCAGAGCCCAGGAGGAGCCCGTGTAAAACTTAAACCCTAAAACCCCGAATGCAGTTCAGGGCAGGATTTGACTACGTTTTGCACGTACAAAGTGGGAGTTTGCGTGTTAGGAAAAAAAAAACAAGCGTTCTCTCTTGATCTCGAAAACATGTTTTTTCGCTCAATCGTGATTCTTGCATGGGCGCGAGAATGGCGAGGGGGTGGACATGCCCCACCTCGCTTCACCATGCTCGATCAGCGGTGCATGTCACTGATCGAGCATGGCGAAGCGAGTGGGAAGGGCAATCTTATTCTTTAAGTCACTGGGCAGGGCGTCAATATAATTTTATCGCTGGGTAGGGCGTCACTAACCCCCTCGCGGATTGGGTAGAAGGGTTATTATGCCCTTTTCATGATTTGAACAAAAAATCATTTCGTCCTCGTAATATGAAGACAATAATGGTACTAAAGATTTAACATCATAAGAGTGAACCTTTTCCAAGATACATGATTGCTTTGCTACCTTCTACTTTCTTATTGCAGATTATTCTGCTGTCGTAGGGCGCACTTGGCCAGATGCGTAAGTAGGAAACTAATGTAGGTTTACTGTGTATTGGGTTGTGAGAAGATGCCTAAAGGATCCAAAACTCTGATGTCACTGACGTGGCAACACTGTGTAGTCAGCTGACGTGCTATCATGCAAGGGAGGTACAAGAATTACAAGCGTTTTAACTATGGGAAACAGGCATAATATCATATGCTTCAATAGATTTAACATGCAGAGAGATATTGCAACTATCAAGTCATCAACATAGCTAGTTGCCGTAGTGTTGGACGGGTGACACACGCAGAGGGCCAATTTTCCCTAAAAACCTAATCCATAATCACTATTGTAGCCATTACTCAGTGCACACATGCATAGGTATGACATTGACTGGTAGACACACAAGAAAAAAACATGCGAAATGCCCAAGACCACTCCACCGACAGAGTCCAAAATGCTACCAAAGAAAAGGGAACGGTGTGTCAGTAAGTCTCTTGGACACCCTGGCAGTTGTCCTGTAGCTATAGATAGTCCGATCACCACCTAACAATGCTCTTGCTCCACTCGGTTTGTATCAAGGCTCCATACAAACAGGGACACAGTTGAATGGTCATAGTCATCTATATGTGCATAGAAGAACGGCTTACATCACAACACTCCCCGGTGGTACTCATATACACACACATGTGAAACTGACACGAATGCACAACAAGCTGCTCAAGAGTTTATACACACACACCCCCTAGTCTCAACCACCCTTGGGCAAGGGGCAAAACCTGAAAGAACAAATGGCCATCATGAACTTTCCGTACATTAGGGCTTTGTTCATGAAGTTAGCGCGCTTCATGTCCTTGCTGACCTAGATGACGGATATCACCTTTTGCTCAAAGCATGCACAAAATGATGCTCAATAGCAATGTGCTTTCTGAGTTCATGAAAAACATCATAGGTCTCTACACACAATAAAATACTTTGGTTTTAATAGCAATAAACAAGAAAATGGCATTGAATGGCACAACTCTCGAATCAAGCATTGCAGCCATACCACCTCAGCAACCCCAGTCCTTGTGTGACATACTCTGCCACTGACGAGTTCTGCCCAATGCACTCTTGATGTGGAGGGTGTCTGGCCTTACTAGCATTGCAAGAAACAGACTTGCGGCTTTTGGACATTTGAGAACAATGGTCGACCTACTATGCGATGTGTCGTATGAGATAGTTGTGGATTTCTATTCCTTTCTAGAAATCACAAAGACTAGCGAATTGATGAATCCTCACAAATGCCAGGATTTGGCAGGGACACTCTTCGGTGTAGAGACGTATACAACAGGGATGATCCGCCTTACAAATTCCATTCACTTTGCCGGGGAGCATCATAGCTTGCAGCTAGTAACTGGTGGAGTGCCATGTGCACCTACACCCACCTTGGGACTGGTGGCAAGATGTTGTGGACCCTCAACACAGTCATGCTTGGGGTGCATCTGGAGCACACCACCCTCTTCTCCATATTCAACCATGTCATACTTTATGAGATGTTAGAGTCCTGACAGATTCTCCCTTGGGTCCAACGGTACTACCTTCAAATGACATTGACCAGGAAGGCAGCCCAAGCGCATCATTTGTTCCTGCTTGTTGCACTGATGAGTGTGACGCATTAAATCCCACGTACATCTAGCAGTTCTTGCACCACTTCCTCCTCCTCTCCCTCTCCTCCGATTGGCCAGAGTTAGGAGGATGCAGCTGCCAATATGGGGAAGAAGAACAACATGAGACATGCCAAGGAAAAAAACCGGTTCTATGAATGAGTAGTGACAGTGGAAGCTCTTTCTATTGTTACGACTTTGAGGACACCCATTGTAAGATGAGATTTCAATAGACCCTCCACTTGCACAGGATCATGTACAGACTTCAGGAGGCTCACACGTAGCGTCATCTTCCCATCCTCCATTGGTGAGTTAAGCCACAACTACGATAGTACCAGAGGCACCAGCTTCTCAGGGAAGCAGAGGCAGCTAGGACCCTTAAGACTGAACCATCATGGAGCTTCCTTATACATTAGCCCTCTGCACTATGAGAGGTATGGGTGTTTTATCACCATAAAGATATCTGTAGTCCACTTGTCTCGTCGTGTTTGTCATCTGTGATGATGCTTCTAAAGGAACTTCTTTGGAGTGTAATGAGGGATGGTGGCCCAGATAGCACTGCTTGGTTTAATGAGTCATTGATTCATGCTGCCCCTTTTTTTTTAGTCATCTGTATTGTTTCCAGTAAAGGTGGAGTGTGTTGCGACACAGCGCTCGATGTGGACAACAAGTCTTGAGGCGAAGGGCACTTGGATCAACTTCTCTGCCTTCCACCATATGACCTATCCTCACAGAGACTTCACTTTTCTTTGTCCATTTACACAGGATAGGGTCAATCTTGCTTTTCCAGGGTGTCATGGTTTTGATGTTTTGATGATCCTTCTCGACCCTTGTAAATTTTGGACATGTTGTGTGTCTTTCTGTTGGAATCTAGGCCTGTGAAAGGGTCCGTCTGGGCCTCCTCACTTGTGGTCCCATCTCCGACAATGACGGCCCTACCATCATGGCCACGGGAAAAGAGGTCTTGACAATCCTGACTGGTACACTTGATCTTGTTTCAGTGTCAATCTCCACTGACACACCTGGTCATAAGGATTTGTTAGCCCCCACTGGCACACTTGGTCTTGTGTCTATGATTATCTCCACTGGCACAACTGGTCTTATGCATGTTAAAGTTCCCATTGGCATACTTAACCCTTTTCTATGTCGGTCTTCCTTGGAACACTTGGTCCTGTACTTGTGTCTTTTCCAACAGGCACTTCTGGCCATTGCATTGTGCCTCCGTCGATCCCTCTATCCGTCCCTCTTGCCTCACATGCTTCCGCATCTATTGCGGCTGTACCCTCTCTACCTACTTGCAAGCCTACATCCCCTCTGGCTACGTCTCCACCACTTCCTCCCAAGCTCAAAGTGAGCACCTTAGGCTTGGGATTTTTCCGTTAGGCCAATGGTCAGAGAGTCGCTCGCTGATCCCTATAGATCGATGTCCTTTAAGGCTCAGCAAGAAACGAACACCGTGCTTCAGTTGTTGCAGATGTACTAAGTTTAAATGAGGAGGGGACGAGTTCATCACTATGGAGACGACTGACAAAACTTGGAATGAATTCCTATCAAGTTTCTTGAGGGGTCTTAATGCTAGCAAAAACTGATGTTTTAGACACTAATTTGACTAAGTATTGATGATGATGTCATCACCTATAATGACAACTTTATCATGGGGTCATCCAACGTGAGCACGATTTGGAAGGATCATGCATAAGAAGATGTAGAAGGCAATGGTTTTGATTTCATGGTGAGAAGCAATTTCATAATTCGAAAGAGAACATCATGGTTCTTTGTTCAGCCTGAACTCAATAAATTTTCTAAAGATTTGAGCTTGTTGTCATTCATAAATGCTAAAAGGCATGAAACAAGCAAGCATCGTCCGAATGGAAGGGTTGTAAGTAGTGCTTTCTACCGAGCCCTTAGAAGAACCACCATCACCAAGTATTGGGAGAAACTTGCAACCCGTCGCAAACAACGTGTTCTCAAGGGTGCCATCCCAAAACGACCTCCACTGAGAGGAAATGACGCATCACCTTGGCCACATCATGGGATTACTGTAGGAAGCTTGATGCAAGGACGCCTGAGTACTTATCACAAGCATGCTTCCAGTGAAAGAGGAAGGAAGCATGACAAACACATCTTTTTTGGAAAGACGAACAACTTGTAAACGTGATTGAGCCAGATCATGATGCTATTCTGTCCATTCACTGGCACTATCACCAAGATTATGATAGGTTGAATCTGTCCCCTTCACAAAGCGAGCACAAAATCAAGAGTGGTTCATTGCATAGTTGCAAGAGGCTGGCAGACCTGTTCCACGACTAAGACTTGGTGGTTGAGTCAAACTTGACACAAACGTGTGATTGCATGTTGGATCTCACTTATGATAAGCTTCCCAATAAACCCGTGGTATGAAACATGTAATCTCACACGGGCAAGGAAGAGTCTCTCCAATGATGTGGTTGGTCATTGAATTTTACTTGGACGTTTATGCTCAACTCTTTTTAAGCTCGCAAAACCTCTTGATGTTCAGTCAAAATTCCCCGTTTGATTGATCAAAGATACCCCTCTTGTTAAATGATCATATTTCTGGAGAGGATCCTAATTCGTAACTTAAGACAATAGTTGTCGATCGACTGGAACCCAATTGACTACCACAGCCTTGAAATGTCTCCTCCAATGCCCACGTATTAGGGGGCCTAGGAGGAGACGTAAACTCTTTGAACGGAAATAAATTAACTTTGGTGGTTAATAAGCTGGGCAATAAGTTTCATGTTTCATGAACCATGTCAAATATGTGGGACTCTAAAAATTGAGGAAATACATGAAACAATTGTTTGAGGCTCCACGTAAGGCAAACATGGGACACAAAGTGAGTAGAACGTATCAAACCCAAAATGTAACTCAAAAGCTACATAAAAATTATGATATGATGAAGAGATTTAGGAGGTGGTTTTGTGTGGATGCATGCAACATGTAATGAGAATGACTCAGTTTATGGGGTTTCTGAACAGTGGGTTATTTTGCTTTTCAGTTCAATTTTAAACATCTCTTGTTCTTTTTTTTCTATGACAATGTCTTTGCTCCTTGTCAAGGACTTAATAGTGGCATCCAGGTACAATCTTCTTATGTGTTATTTGGTTTTCATGGACAAAATCCAAACACCGAGTGCAACTTGATGCTTCATGGTGCGAGCTATGTATGAGGTCGTGTTTGATGACTACATCAATCATGGTGTTTGATTGAGCAAATTTTGTAATTAATCTACTTCAAAACTGGTGGTCTCATGTTATCCATATCCAAATCAATCATGAAAGCCCTCAATGTGCAGTGATTCTAACGCTCAACCAATTCATCATTCTGTGACTCGAGATATGACGAGAGCGGTATTTGCCAAGGTCCTCAATAAGGTATCGATGCACATCTACCAAGTCACATACGCCACTGCATTCATGCACATCTTGTCCTTTGTCTTTCTTCATGCTAAAATGCCTATGAATAACTGGTTCACTAAAGGATTGAGTCTTGCATTTTTTAGTCAAACTCCTAAAGGTGGACAAAGTGGTACAGAAATGAAGATACAAAGGTTCAGAAAAGTGGATGTCAAATCTTTAACAATAGGGTATCATTTTTAGCTTAGTGAAATTTAAAACCTAGGGAAATGTAGAAATGATTGTGCAAATGGCTGCGATTTGAAAATGATTTACAAACGAGGGGTGCTTGAACCGATCGGTCGAAACCAGTTGTTACTTAGGAGATTCCTCCATGGTTCAAAAATCACCACACGATTGTCGTGACACAGCTGTGTGGCCGCATGGACTGATGTGACGGTGTTGACAGGAAGATTTTTGCAATCACATGTAGCCAATTTGGGCTCCTTGACCGTGAGACGTCATTTTGTGTGAGCACACATAAGCCCCTCTCACACCAAATCAACCCAAATAATTAGGAGAAGTTGCGATCAGTTGGAGTTCATCAAGCTCCTCAACTCATTTGTTCCAAACCACTTCGAACATGCTTTGTTTTATGTCTTCACAAAACCAGGAACATCTTAATTTATTCAGCACGAGTATGTGAGCATGAGTTCTCAAATTGAATGTAATTTTTCCTTTTTTCCTACTCAAGAAACTAGAGTGACATCATGCTTGTGATGTGTTTGCTAACTTTGATGACGTCGAACACTAAAAAAAGAAAAGCAAAATGAATTACCAACAATGTTTTGTCCATGTATTACACAATCAAGGGGAGTTACTACGTGTTGCTACATCTCCGGGACTATAGTTACTTTATAGCAAATCATCCACGGCATCCCATACTTAATGTGTTCATCTTAGGGTTTGACTAAAGACCATGGGTCAACGTTGATAGTCTCGCGCCAAAAAGAGTCCGAAACACTTGAACAGTGTTTTCTCGTCGAAAAAAGTTGGTGTGAATTTTGGTGCAAGAGGAGATACCCAACCATGACCTCCGATACGTTTTTTTTTTAACATAGGGAATGTGAATCACGACTCAAAGTTTCTATGAAGTAGTGTGAGAGGGGCCATATGCTATGTTATGACATCCAAACAACCCCTTAATGAGGGACCGGTAGAGGCACCTAATGAAGCTTCATGTTCCTTTTTTTTTCATGATTGATGGTATATGAAGTTTATAAAATTCACTTGTGCAATAGATGGACAAACTGACTGAATGTCAAACTCGTGCTTTTATATGCCATTTTCCTACTTCCCAAAAACCTTCAAAGATGCTCCCTTCTTTTCGGGCTTCCAAGACATTGACTAGCACGTCATGAGCATCATGAGAAGTCAAAGGAACAAATCGGAGACTCCAAATGTTGACTCGCTGGTGATGCAAGATGTACGTGTGGAGGCATTCAATCACAGAGCCTCTGGGCTCGATCACCATTACGCAACACCGCGCACATGTGAACAAGATCGCAAGAGTTTGAATGTACCAATAGGAGGCCACTTTCTTGTTGAAGAATTGACAAGCTGTCAGATACACTGCTTGTCAATTCTTCAAGGACAAGCTGTCAGATACACTGCTTGTCAATTCTTCAAGGACAAGCTGTCAGATACACTGCTTGTCAATTCTTCAAGGACAAGCTGTCAGATACACTGCTTGTCAATTCTTCAAGGACAAGCTGTCACATACACTGCTTGTCAATTCTTCAAGGACAAGCTGTCACATACACTGCTTGTCAATTCTTCAAGGACAAGCTGTCAGATACACTGCTTGTCAATTCTTCAAGGACAAGCTGTCAGATACACTGCTTGTCAATTCTTCAAGGACAAGCTGTCACATACACTGCTTGTCAATTCTTCAAGGACAAGCTGTCAGATACACTGCTTGTCAATTCTTCAAGGACAAGAATTGACAAGCTGTCAGATACACTGGCCATGCAGCTGTGCAATATTGACAATGGAGACAGACCACTTTCTCTTTGATCGACGAGCGAAAAACCCATTTTTGCGAGTCCAGTAATAGCGACACCACGAACGAGAACCGCAACCATGTCGGCCACCGGTGCTATGCCGATGGCAACCGGGGACTTACTATGACTTGCGCGACCTCTTGAGCTTGAGGAAGACGTACATATTCAACGCATCGCCATTTCACCAATCAAAATACAAGAATGTTTACGTCTATATCGAGAAATTCATCCGCCACTTCACACGACCTCTTCCCTCTCGAAGTTATGCCGAGTTCATCGTTGCTCATATGTGACAGACCACTCTTTAGTAGTCGTTGAATTCAACATTCACTGTGGTTTCATTCATTTATTTTCTACTCATTCTCTTTCCAAGTGGGTAAGATGGACGATAAAGTCATTATGAAGCGTAGAAATGGTGTTCATGCATCACTCGCCAGACTCTTGAGAACTTTGTGTTGCCCGTCATCAGCATGGATTCCTTGCATGGTCTTTGCAAAAGTCCACGTCGGCTGTTCCCGTGCTAGAGTGAGCAAGAACGAAGGCCTCTCGCACACTAAATGAAATCGGTGCTGCTAGCGGCGGCAAACCGAGCTGCTAGGCTTGCGGAACTATTCTTGCAAACCGCATACGATTTGTGCCTTTTTTCACTTCACATCAACACATGCATCTTGCCGCTGGAACAATTCCTTAAGTCCAGGTGTGAGAACGTTACAACAACCAACTTGCACCGTTTTCCACTGTTCTTTTCCTAATTCGAGTGAACTCTGGTCACTGGTAAGAGAGGAAAAAATGTATGCATAATCTGTGATTCAAATAAAAGGGTTTTTATGTGGAATTCAGGCGACACGACGAGTTGCAACGAGTTGCTACACCTCCAAAGATGTAGCAACTCTTATGAACTTGTTGCTAGCGTATATTGGTTCCTGTTGAACGTTGTCAGGATGCACGTCAAAAGATGTCTGAAACTTGCTGACAGTGACATAGCATGGGAAGGAGTTGCTATGGACGCCGGTATGAGAAAAAACACCCTACGAAGGCTCCCCATACGCTATATCTTCAAGGGAGGGAAGTCGACACGTGCCTCTGAGTTGCTCCGAGTTTATGGCCTCCCTCACACCAAACAAACTCAACTCGATGTAGCCAGTGGCGGCAAACTGAGTTGGTAGGCTTGGGAAACTGTTATTGCAAACCGCAAAAGGTTTGCACTTTTTGTTCCACTTCACCCAAACGCGTGCAATTTGCTACTGGAACACTTCCTCGAGTCTAGGTGTGAGAACGTTGTCACAAAAAAGTCGCTCAGCTTTCCTTTTTTCTCTCCCTGCTTCTGTCCTCTTTGCGTCCACAGCACGCGTGCCAGCATATCCTCTCGACCTTTCCACCATTTCTTCCCTCCTGCACAAGTTAGGTCCTACGTGATTCTGCCGATGTACATGCAGGGCCAGAAACCCTAATGCCATCACGTAAGTCCTTCCTCTTATCACACACTCATTGTTAGAGACCTCGCACCAACTCCATCACCACCCACCATAGAAGATGATTCCATGTCAAGTGATGAAGAGACTGAAGCTTTGCTCGCCATCCATACTTGGGCATTCTTTCTCTGATGTGGAAGTTGGACATGAGTTGTCCAACTTCCACATCATTCTTTTCTGTGCATGTTGCCTACATGCCGCGGAGCGACAACGGCCCCATTCACTTTGGGCACAGCCTCGCTTGGCACAGCATGCATCCAGTTGAAGAACCACGTGGCGTGAGAAAGCCATGAAGTTCATCATTCACATAAGCCCTGAGCTGTTTCACTACATTTTCACCCACCTCCGCCCCATCCTTCATTTCTGGTGGTGCATCCCCATCATTGTTAGAGTTGCCATGTCCCTACTCCGGCTTGCCCATGGCATGAGCCATCAGGCCATTGTGGAGTATCTTAATGTATCGAACGCAAGCATGATAGAGCTGTGTCTTGAATTTCACCATGCTTTTCATTACACCTTCAAGAGTTGTTACATCAAGTGGCAAATATTTGACCGGTTTCACTCCATTGAAGCCGGCTTCACAGCATTGAAAGGCACCCATGGCGTCGTTGGTGCTATTGACAGTAGCCACGTCTCCATTCTCGGTCCGCAAGAAGGCGTTGAGAGCTACTACAACATGAAAGGGTGCTACTACATGTTGTTACAGAGCATAATCGACTCCAACACATCAGTTCATCACTACCACGTTGGCTAGGCACGGTCTCTAGACGACTAGCACCTTTAATGAACAACGCAATACTCCCAAAGATCATGGTCAGTGACTGACACGACTACAAACACGTTGGTGATGCAGCATACCTATGCCGCTCGTACATGTTACCACCGTGTAAGATGACTTGTCCCGATTTGCAGCCGTGCAAGAGGTATTCTAAAAAGTGGCAATCTGGAACTCGCATGGATGTGGAGAGAGCATTCAGGCAGCTCAAATGTCGGTGGCATATGCTCATCAAGCAGATTGGCAACAACCTTGTGCATGTAACACTCATTGTTACATGTTGTGTTATTCCCCACAACACATCCCACCTACCCGGTGATGCTTCGAACATGTCGTGGTGGCGTGAGGTTGTGCAAAGTAAAACTGACATGGAGGTTTGTATCGACAAGGACAGATGTGCTCGTAATGCAGCGCTAGAGGACATTGTCGTGCTTGGAGTTATACCACAGGAGGGCGAAGCAAGCTTGGCCAAGCAAAAGGATCTGCTGGATGAAGGAGTCACCGTAAGTCAAAGTGCGGTTGTTGAGCGAGAATAGTTGGCAATGCATTTCTAGGAGGAGAGAGCTCATCGTCGTGTTGGTACTCATCTCTGAGAGTGTGATCTTGTTCTAAACTTTCCTCCATATTCCTCAATTATGACATTGACATTTATGGTTCTTGCATATTGCGTCGTAGTCGTCTAAAAGAACAACGTGATAATTAACACATTTTCCACTTAGAACAAGATGCTTTCTTATGATGTAAAGCATGTGCAGTACATCGAACATAGGATGATCAATTACAAGTCACACTATTCACACAATTCGCGCAAATTGCTCCTTCCTCTTCATCCTCCTCTTCATGAACCTTAGCATCTACCTCCTTCCACATGTTCTTGTCTACCTCAGCTCTTATAGCAGAAAGTTGCACCTTTCCCTTTGTCATATGCTCCACAAGACATCCTATAGTCGTCACTTTTACGTCGGATGTACGACGCACATTGTTCATGTTTGTGACAAGAGATTGCATGGCAGGATCCATGTCAACCTTTCCTCAGTGCTTCATCTTCTTACTAGGTGATGTGTCCTTGGTCACAACACTCTCATCCATAGCTCGACACATATAAATTGGCTTCAATCCCATATGAATATCAAACCATTCAAACCATGTGGACAGCTCCGTTGTAGCGGCGCCACTGTCTCCCTTCTCTACCTATGTTTTTGGATATCGTGTTTCAAGCTGTTGTAACTTATTACAAATAGCATGAAAGGACCAAAACCATACAATTTTCTCCTTCACCATCACCTTTTCCAACTCTTGATAAGGACATACTCCTTGTGTTTTTTTGCCACTTATGCCATTCAGCATCCTTCCCAAAACGTTTCATTGCCAAAAACGTATCTTCATTCGGCCTCCACAAGTAATTGTTAATCTTCCCCGACTTCGATTTCCGCCCACATCCTCTCTTCTGATCCAACCCGCCAGACGGTCGGAACCACCACCATCACTCAGTGAAGGACCACTGGCACTCAGTGCAAGGCTGTGGGTATAAGAGACTTCAGGGGACTGGATGAACATGCTCACAAAAGATGGAAGTTGATGTCCCAACAAAACTGTAGAATCCAGTGGCGCTCGTCTTTGTCAGAGACGAAACGGCACCTCGTTCCGCACTGCCCGGGTACCACCTGCATTTGACAAACACAAGGCATGGAAAATAGGGCACCCGCACAGGGGGAGGGAATGGTTTACACTTGGTACATGGTGTTATCTAGCACCATGGTGCCGTCCACCACCATGGTGCTGGACCATCCCATGTACTCGAGTTCACCATGGTGCCGGACTGCACTATGGTGGTGTACCACACCATGTTTTGTGGACGGCACACATGGTGCTGGCCAGCACCATCGTGGTAGGCAGGTCCATGTTTGGGGGGACAACACCATGTTGTTGTACATTACACATGGTGCTCGCCATAACTTGACCTGGAGAGGGGGAAGGGGAAGGGGGGATGAGCAACAATGACTCCACAACAACGCTGCACGGTGGTGCTTGAGGGGGGAGGGGGATGAAGACTATAAGAATGGACATATCCTAAGAGTATGGGCGGGGGGGGGGGGG
>SZWC01011818.1:33256-50073 GCA_023375785.1 Penium margaritaceum
AACCACACACACACACACACACACACACACACACACACACACACACACACACAGCTTACATGCTGCTGGGATTGTGGTGAGAGCCTTTTGTTTGAGGGATGAGGGTGCTTGGCACACAGGTCAAGCAACATCCAGCAATCGTTGGATGTTGGTTGGTCCTTGCAGTGGACCTACATTCAACCAACTGCAAGACTGCTGTCCCTTACTTTCCTGAGTGGTATGCTGAGTATGCTGAGCTTGCCTGGCACTGTCTTGCGGTTCTGCCTCCGCCCTTTGCACATGGGGCTGCTAGAACAGGCAATCAACTAGATAGAAAGGAGTTTTTCTCATGATGGCCAACTGATGGAAGTTGTTTTCATTTAGGTCAAAGAATTACTTGTCCAATCCTCTGATTACTCTGTCTTACATGTTTCAATAGTTATATTGAAATTTTCGATAGAAGTGTTAATTAATGGGCTTTAATACGTTAAAGTTGGATGGTAGGTATAGGAAACAATGGAAATGGTTCACAATTTGGTCACAAACCTCGTTTCTGGAGAATCAATACAGTGTATCGTCTCATACGGGATTGATTAGTTTCTAGTGACGTTAAAGAAAGAATCTATGCAGCAGGTTGGGGCAGCAGCGTTGTTGATGCAGCGTGCGGGCTTCCACGCTCGTTGCTTAGGTCAGCTGCCCCCTCAGTCTGCTGCTCTAGAGTCCAAGTCTGGAAGCTCTGGATTTTGTTACTCAGAAACGCGCGCGCCAGAGTTAGCGCCAGAAAGCAGCTGAAAACTGATAATGACTGATTAGGAATGAAGAATGAACAGCAATGGGGGACCCCTCCAAGTTCTAGCCCCCCCCCCAGCTCTGTAGAGCTTGTTACTCAGTTCATCAGCCAATCAGAAAATAGCTCAGTTCAGGCTGGCAGGTTTTCTCGGTGAGGCCTGCCAGGCAGCCGACAGCCCAAAACCCGGGCGTCGTCCGTTTTGCCTGAAAACTGGACCATACCATAATATCGACGCTGCGAACGCAGCCGTGCGGTCAGAATCTGCTAGAAAAATAGTAGCGAGGAGTTATGGCAGCCTAAACCCAGATAGTGCCCACGATGGTTTATGCTGCCAAACAGGGCCATGCAACATGTAACTGGGACCCTAGGCAGTGCATGACGACGCAGACACGACAGTACGCGCTGGAAGCATGCAGACAGCGACTGCGGTGGCAGTGACTGCCGGCAGTGCGACCGCCGAGGAGGTCTGCCGATGGAGCTGAACACGTCGCCGGAGAGAGGAGGCTCCAGCGAACTGCGAGACGACCTCAGCGTGCGTCGGCTCCACCGGAGGACACTCCATCGGCGTCGAGTCTCGCCGTCAGTCATCTGCACGCCGATGTACACAAGCCGGGAGGACACAACAGAGCAAAATGAGCGAAAAAACCAACACTCCCCCATGACTCACAGGCGTAGTGCACATGGGCGGGCAGAGACACGGTCAACACACGGACTCCCCCAGGACATGCAGAAGGACAGGTAGAGACAAAGAGGGCAAGTCACGGACGCACACCGACTGAACTCACAGCCTTCTTAAACGAGTCCCGTTTCAATGCCTTGGTCAAGAAGTCAGCCAGCTGCCGTGCTGTCTCAACCCACACGATGCTGATGCTGCCGTCGTGCAACAACGAACGCACATAGTGATACTCAACATTGATGTGCTTTGTGCGAGTGTGATGCACACTGTCATTGTCTGCAATGGCCATGGCACTCTCATTGTCACAATGCAAGGTGATGGATGGGACAGACTGACGCAACTCGGACAACAGACGATGCAACCACACGCTCTCACACGCGCCTGAGCCAAGGGCCACGTACTCAGCCTCAACAGTGCTGCGTGCAATGCACCCCTGCTTTCCACTCCGCCAGGACACAGCTGTGCCCCCGACCAGAAAGATCCAACCAGTGCGACTCTTACCGTCTGGACTGCCGGCCCAGTCGCTGTCGGTGTAACCCACTGCAACGACGGATGGCTGACGGCGGAACATGAGGCCTCGCCGAGGGGTCGAGACGACATAGCGCAGTACTCGGATCGCGGCCTCAAAATGGAGGTGACGCGACTCCTGAGAAAACTGAGCCAGGAGGTTAACGGCGAACGCCATGTCTGGACGCGTCGTCGTCGCCAGGAACATCAGTGACCCGATGACCCGCAGATACGTGGTCACATCAACTGGCTCCCCCACAACAGCTGTGTCATGACTCTTCAACTTCACCTGGCCATCGGGTGACATGGGTGAGGAAGCGCTGGGCACGAGGGGCAAGTCCTCGGCGAAGCGAGCTGACAGGGTCTGCACATAGGCAGCCTGGTGGACATGCAGGACGCCCTGAGAGCGATCATGCTCGAGCTCCATGCCCAGGAAGACTCGGGCAGAACCGAGATCCTTCATCTGGTAGGCAGCGTGCAGTAGGTCCTTGACGTGCTGGATGGCTGTCGCGTCTGGTGACGCAATGAGGAGATCGTCGACGTAGACCAGGACCGCGGCGAAGGTCTGACCTCGTGGGCTGATGAACAGTGCGGGGTCAGCGGTGCTGCGCTGGAGACCGCCACGGAGAAGCGTACAACAAATCTCCTGGTTCCAGCACCGAGGCGACTGCTTCAGATCGTAGAGGGCCTTCCGCAGCCGCCAGACTCTCCCAGTGCCATCGTCGAAGCCTGGAGGCTGCGTCATGTAGAGCTCCTCACCCTCCAGTGAGCCATGGAGGAATGTGTTGCTCACGTCTATCTGATGCAGCTCCCACCCGTGCTGGGCGACCAGGCTGAACAATGCCCGGCTAGTGGAGAACTGGCCTACTGGGGCGAAAATCTGGTCGTAGTCGATCCCAAGGACCTGAGCAAACCCCTTTGCTGTGAGACGGACCTTGTACTTGTCCAAGGATCCGTCAGGCTTCCATTTACGCCGAAAGACCCACTTGGCGCCGATGGCTTTCCGAATTGGAGGGAGGTCGACGAGGTCATACACGTGGTGCTGTCGGATAGCGGCGAGCTCCTCGGCACAGACAGCATCCCAATGTGCGGCCTCAGGGGAGGCTCGAGCCTCGCGTAGGGTGGAAGGGTCCTCTGGGCGAGCTGTGGACCTGACTGAGAGGGCATGTGCATCACGAGCCCCAGGTGGGATGCGTGCGAGAGCGGCCACAACAACATGCCGATGCTCGTGATGAAGCATGGCGTACCCCAATGCAGAGCCCGGATGAAGGTCTGCGATGATGGCAGAATTGGTCAGGCCGAGAGCCTTTGTGCCAGGGTCCCCACTCACGACCGTGGGAGTGGAGGAGACACGTTGAGCCACAGGGGGTCGAGGCGCCACGGAACGGGGAGCGACGGTCTGCGCGCTCACTGTTGGCCGAGGTCGGACGCTGCCGCCTGGGCCACGTGTGTAGCGCGGTCGGGCAGAAGATGGTGCTGAGTCCAACGTGCCGACGGAGGCGGACGGTGCTACTGGTCCTGAGGAGCCAGTAGACGCAACAGGCGCTGCTGGGCCAGAGGAGTCAGCGGACGCAGCTGGGGCTGCAGGCCCAGAGGGGCAAGTGGACTCGTCTGGGGCTGCTGGCCCGGAGGGGCCAGCGGACGCGACTGGAGACGTCGGCCCGGGGGGGCCATCGGGAGCGACTGAGGCTACCGGCCCGGAGGGACCAGCAGACGCGACTGGGGCTGCCGGCCCAGAGGGACCAGCGGACGCGACTGGGGCTGCCGGCCCGAAGGGACCAGCGGACGCGACTCGGGCTGCCGGCCCGGATGGGCCAGCGGCCGCGACTGGTGCTGCCGGCCCGGAGGGGCCAGGAGACGCGACTGGGGCTGCCGGCCCGGATGGGCCAGCGGACGCGACTGGGGCTGCCGGCCCGGAGGGGCCAGGAGACGCGACTGGGGCTGCCGGCCCGGAGGGGCCAGGAGACGCGACTGGGGTTGCTGGCCCGGAGGAGCCAGCGGACGCGACTGGGTCAACTGGCTCGAAGGGGCCAGCGGCCGCGACCGGGGCTACCGGCTCAGAGGGACGGAGTGATGTGTCACCCAGAAGCGACAGGACGGAGGACGGACTCACCACTCCCCCACGCGACGGGAGGGACACGGACGAGCCGCAGGGGATGAGGTCGTGGGGAAACAGGTCCTCGAAAAAGAGGGCATCGCAGGACTCGACGATGCAGTGTCGGGATGGGTCCCAGAAGCGCCAGGCCTTGGACTGACGAGACACACCGAGAAAGGTGCAGGGGCGTCCGCGGGGGGCAAGCTTGCCACCCTGCTGTGGGGCGGGCAGCCACAGAACGGCTACGCAGCCCCAGACGCGAGCCGGGCGGAGGTCAGCACGCCGACCGCACCAGTGCTGATAGGGCGTGGACTGGCGGGGAAGGGGACCATGGGGAACCCTATTCCAGACCCAGGTCATGTAGGCCATGGCCTCAAAGTAGAAGCCATCCGAGAGACCGGACTCGACCCGCATGGTGCGGACGGCGTCGGCCATGGTGCGGTTCCACCGCTCGGAGACGCCGTTCTGGGCGGGTGTGTAGGGCGCAGATGTCTCATGGCGAATACCACGGGAGGCGAGAAAGGTCGTGGCCTCACCCAGGTACTCTCCACCGCGATCGGAGCGAAAGCGACGTAGGGGGCGGCCACATTCGCGCTCCGCGAGGACAAGCCAGTCCTGAATAGTTCGGGCGACATCGCTCTTCTGCCGAAGGCAGAAGACCCAACGGTAGCGAGAGTAGTCGTCCGTCAGAGTGAGGACATAGCGGCCATGCTCACCGACGGACTCGGTGGGGAGAGGGCCCATGACGTCCGAGTGGACAAGGTCAAGGGGGGCGGACGCCCGTGAGGAAGAGANCTGAGCGCAGTCAATGCACTCAGTGGGGCACGGGAGAGGGAAGGTCTCCGGATCAAGGCCCTTGGCTGGCTGGGTGCGGAGCATGCTCTCTACTGCGGCAGAGTGGACGTGGCAAAGGCGGCGGTGCAAGAGGCGGGTGTGCTGAGGAGAAAGCGTGCTGGTAACGAATACATGACCGGTCACAGCCGACGGGGAGGAGACGGGAGGTGAAGGAGCGAGGCGGGGAACGTGCCACAAGTTGCCACAGGCGGTGGCGTGCAGTACGACAAGACCCGACGGACGCAACGACACAGTGCCGACACCACGTGAGTGCACAACGTCCATGCTCATGCGGTCAAGGGCAGTCACGGACAGGAGGCTGAGCTCGAGACCAGGGACGAAAAGAACATCGGTCAAAAAGACGTCACCGGTCGGACCACGGAAACGAACCACGCCTACCCCACGGACCGGCAACACCTGTCCGGAGCCCGTCCAAACCCCGGAGACATCGCCGACGGGACCAAGCATACTGAAGGCCTCGCGAGAGGCCGTCATGTGATGCGTGGCCCCGGAGTCGATGATCCAGGTCTCAGCAGGGTCCTGGACAGGGGTCGCCAGATCAGTCACGGTCACATAGCAACAAGCGAGGGACGCGGACACGGTGGACGGAGGCGCAAAACGAGACTGCCAGTCGTCAAGCCATGCAATGTCATCAAGGAGTGGGATGGGTGAGATCACGGGAGACAACGAGAGAGATGAGGAAACTGGACATGACCGCAGCTCAGTCTCTGTCATGCAGGGATGAGCTGGAGGGCAGGAGGTGACGCAACTCGCACTTCCCTGGGGAGGAGGGCGAGGGAGGCCAAGTTGGAGTGCGATGAACTGTTCCAGCTGACGCTCGCGGGATGATGGCCCAGGAGTGTAGACAGAATGCGGAGTGACGGCGCCAGAGCCCTGGTAGTAGGGTGACGGAGCCGTCGAAGGAAACGGAGGTGCCGACGGCTAAGGGTAGTACTGCTGCGGGTAGTACTGCTGCGGCGCGGGTGGCTACAGGACAGGCGGAGTCATCGGAGTGGGAGCGGTGCTGGACGAGGTCGGAGTGATGGGACCAGCAGCAGCGACGGCGGCAGAGGCGAGGCGGCGCTCTCGCTGGCGTCGCATGGTGGCGATGACGCGGGCCTCGTCCGTCGGGAGAGGACACGTGTACCACCCGTGCCCAGGCTGGCCACAGTTGTGGCAGACCGAGCCACTACCGCTGGGACCGGTCGATGACGGCTGCTGCTGCTGTTGCGATGGACCCTTGCCCTTCTTGTTCCGGCTTTTCTTCTTCTTCCCTGAGGGCGATGAGGTAGCTGCGACGGGGGAGGCAACGGCTACGGATGCAACGGCAGGGGATGCAAGGGCCTCTGCGCGATGGAGCTGGGACTCCTGGCGAGCTTCCTCAATGCGGAGGAAGAGCTCGTATGCCCAGGGCATGAGAGTGCCCTGGGCCTCCATGGTGGTGAGGACGTCCTGAGGATAGTGGACGAAGACGTCAGCGTATGCGCTGGTGGCGCCGCGCTTGATGGTGAGGAGCGCGGACAGAGGGGGTGGAGCCGACTTGCCGAGTCGACGGAGGATGTCCTTCGCTCGCTGCCAGTATGCAGTGACCGTCTCGGCCTCCCCCATGTGGAGGGAGTTGAACTCCTGGAGCAGACGGCTGATCTCGGCGTCGTTGGACAGGCGATGGGGTCTGGTGAGGACGTGCCAGGCGGCTGCCGGGTCTTGGATGGCACCGGCTGTGATGTCGCCGAGGAAGGGCTCCAAGGCAAGGCGGGAAGCTGGAGGGGCGACTGGAACGAGGGCGCGGACGGCGCGACCAGCGTCATATAGCTGGTCGGCCTGGGTGAAGTCGTAAGCGACGGTGTAGTAGGCCCACAGAACCTCACCCTGCGCCCAGATCCGGAAGCTGAGCTCCCAGCTCCGGAACTGCTCACCGGCCTGAAGCGGCGGTGGCGGCGTCTCAAAGTCCTTCTGCCTACGGCCGGGACCCAGAGTGGGGCCAAGGACGGAGGTGACTGTCTGCCGTTGGCGCTGAGTCTGCTGTTGGGCTAAGTAGTATGTGGCGACAGACACCGATGGGCTTGCGTGCCCTGGAGGGACAAACGACGGCAGCGCGCTGGTGGCGGTTTCGGAGGCGACTGGCTGTAGCGCCCAAGCTGCTGTGTCAAGGCGGCGAGCTGTTGCTGAAGAGCAGCGAGTGGGTCAGGGTTGCCGGCGACGTTACCAGTGGGCTGCTGCTGCTGCTGCTGCTGCTGCTGTAGGGGCGGCGGCTGCTGTTGCTGCAGTGGCGGTGGCTGCTGCTGGAGAGGCAGCGGCTGCTGCTGCTGCAGTGGCGGTGGCTGCTGCTGTATGGGCGGCGGCTGCTGTTGCAGCGGCGGTGGCGGCTGCTGCTGTAAGGGCGGTGGCTGCTGCTGCTGCAATGGCGGCGGCGATTGGTCCTGCTGCGGCGGCGGCTGCAGCTGATGGTCCTATGGCGGCGGCGGCTGCTGCTGCTGCAGCGGCGGCGGGTGCTGCTGCTGCTGCTGATGCTGCAGCAATCGCTGCAAGAAGGGAGGGGTAGGGGTCCCCCAATCAGAGGACGACCCCCCCTCGCCGGGACTATCAGCCATGCCTTGGTGTCTGTGTTTTTCTTTTTTGTAGTTGTCTTTGTGTTGTTGCTTCAGCAGGAGGTTGGGGGAGTGGGCAGTCTACCCACTCCTATGGCCTTCCCCCTCTTCCCCTTTCACCCTCCCCCTTCTTTTGTTTTTTTTTGTTGATGATGTCAGCAGTGACGTCAGTAGTGACGTCAGCAGTGACGTCAGCAGAGGGGTGCTGACGTCAGCAGCGGCGAATGTTGGGGCCTCCGCTGCTGCTATTGGTGCTGACGCTGCTGCAGCTGCTGTTGCTGCTGCTGCTGCTACTGCTGCAGTTGTTGTTGCTGTAGCTGCTGCTGCTGCTGCTGCTGCAACTGCTGCTGGTGCTGCAGCTGTTTGCTGCTGCTGCAGCTGCTGCTACTGCTGCTGCTGCTGCTGCTGCTGCTGTTGCTGCTGCTGCTGCAGCTGCGGTTGCTGCAGCTGCTGCTGCTCGTGCTGCGAGCTGCAGCAGTTGCTGTGGCTGCTGCTACTGCAGCAGCGAGCTGCTGCAGCTCGCTGCTGCAGCTCGCTGCTGCAGCAGAGTGCTGCTGTAGCAGAGTGCTGCTGCAGCTGCTGCGTGCTGCAGCAGCTGCTCGCTGCAGCTGCAGGCTGCTGCAGCGAGCTGCGGGGGTGGGGGATTTTTTTGTTGTCCTTTTTTTTTTTCTCTTGTCACAGCGGGCAGCAGCCCGCTTTCTGCTGCGAGCAGCGGGCTGCTGCTCGCCCAGCAGCAGCAAGCTGCTGCTCGCCCAGCAGCAGTAAGCTGCTGCTCGCTGGCAGCAGCGGGCTGCTGCTCGCTGCTCGCTAGCTGCGAGCAGCGGGCAGCAGCAGCCACGGCTGGCAGCTGCTGCTAGCTGCTGCTGCTGCTGCAGCTGACGGCAACTGCAGCTCGCTGCAGCAGCTGCTGCACGCTCCTGCAGCTGCTGCGTGCTGCGGCTGTTGCCTGCTGCTGCTGCGGGCTGCTGCAGCGGCTGCTGCTGCGGGCTGCTGCTGCTGCTGCACGCTGCTGCTGCTGGTGCACGCTGCTGCTGCTACTGCGAGCTGCTGCTGCTGCACGCCCTATTGCTGCTACTGCGAGCTGCTGCTGCTGCGGGCTGCTGCTGCTGCTGCGAGCTGCTGCTGCTGCGGGCTGCTGCGAGCTGCTGCTTCTGCCTGCTGCTGCTGGTGGTGCCAGTCACTGCACCTGGGTGACGTTGCCGCGTGCGTCGTCACCCACAGTCGTCAGACGCCGCCTGCCGCTCACCTCCTCACGTCACGCGTGAGGGTCAGTGCTGCCGAAAAAATTTCGGCAGCATTTCCCCTGGCCCAGTGGCCGTGGGAAAAAATCTGACGCCGCCACCAGGAGGGTCAATGCTGTCAGAAAAAATCTGGCAGCATTTCCCCTGTACTGGCGCGTATGGGGGTCCGCCGACATTGTCTGGCACCTGTTCGCCAGTCTTTTGCTGCTGTTGCTACGCTCTGGCTCTGATACCAAGAAAGAATCTATGCAGCAGGTTGGGGCAGCAGCGTTGTTGATGCAGCGTGCGGGCTTCCACGCTCGTTGCTTAGGTCAGCTGCCCCCTCAGTCTGCTGCTCTAGAGTCTAAGTCTGGAAGCTCTGGNCCCCCCCCAGCTCTGTAGAGCTTGTTACTCAGTTCATCAGCCAATCAGAAAATAGCTCAGTTCAGGCTGGCAGGTTTTCTCGGTGAGGCCTGCCAGGCAGCCGACAGCCCAAAACCCGGGCGTCGTCCGTTTTGCCTGAAAACTGGACCATACCATAATACCGACGCTGCGAACGCAGCCGTGCGGTCAGAATCTGCTAGAAAAATAGTAGCGAGGAGTTATGGCAGCCTAAACCCAGATAGTGCCCACGATGGTTTATGCTGTCAAACAGGGCCATGCAACATGTAACTGGGACCCTAGGCAGTGCATGACGACGCAGACACGACAGTACGCGCTGGACGCATGCAGACAGCGACTGCGGTGGCAGTGACTGCCGGCAGTGCGACCGCCGAGGAGGTCTGCCGATGGAGCTGAACACGTCGCCGGAGAGAGGAGGCTCCAGCGAACTGCGAGACGACCTCAGCGTGCGTCGGCTCCACCGGAGGACACTCCATCGGCGTCGAGTCTCGCCGTCAGTCATCTACACGCCGATGTACACAAGCCGGGAGGACACAACAGAGCAAAATGAGCGAAAAAACCAACAGTTAATGCACGAATTGATATATAAATGGGCAGTTCGACCTCAGGGTCGCGTTTGGTCAAGCGGCTCGATCAGGTAGCCCGTTTCGCTCCTTCGAGAACCAGGGGGCTCCGACGGCCCATCTCATGAAACGCGGAGCCCTGCCGTTTAATCTTAGCAACAGGATAGCCCTTCGAGCGGATCCTGCTTCTCAGAATCACGATATGGACAAGTCGAGGGTTGACATCAGCCCTTGACCGACCGGAGCGAAGGTTGAGTCAACACCAGGTACAAGACCCCTTCAGCCATGTCATGAGAAGCTGCAATTCGGATATGTCCGTTTTATCGTCGAACTCAATCTTTAACGCTGGTTTGTGGTGCAAATTCTCCTTCACCATTTTTTTCACATCATTCACTCATGATGCAAACGAACGAGCTGCCGAACGTGTCTACTGACGGGCTCTTTATAACGGCAATGATCTCTGAACCGGCAGAATAACCGGCTGTCGCGAGTCGCGAGTCCCTCCGTCCGGCCCTCTCGTTGCTTTCCGCCTGAAGGCGGGCTTCTCCGCTGATGGATCCAGCAATGCGGGTCCTCACGTCGTGTCATACTAGAAACCCGGGCTCCCTGGTCAATTTGTCCTATATAAATTCTAGCCAGAATTTGTACTGGATTGTCACCCAACACACCCTTACGTTGCTCTGGTGGTCGAGTGCAAGTCCAAGGTCTGTATGGGTCTTGACTTCTAGGGTTGACGCGTAGTCCTCACGCCGCATCCGTGCAGGTTGAGCTGGCAGCGCCTGTAGCCAGCTGGGCGTGGGGCAACACGAGCGCCGGAGGCGCCGCGCCACGTCGGATGACGAACAACGATTGCGCAGGATGTGGGGCGGAGCTGGAGAGAGCCATTGGGCTTGGCTGCTTTGCTTCACTGACGTCGGACTACGACGCTGCTCTCTCCACCTCCACCTTTGCGTGAAAACGCGTGCAGCAACACAATGCCAGCAGCACAGCAAAGCAGCAGCACAGCGAAGCCAGCAGCACAGCTCAGCGCCACCCCTCCTCGGGAATGTCGGCGGATCATGCGCCGCAGATGTGCGGCCTCTCCGTCGCCATGCTGCATGCTCCGGCGGTGTTCCCCCAGCGGCTTTGGGCAAGAAACTCTCTCCATCCATGAAAACGCCGTGGGTCGGCAAGGCGCCAGGGTCGTATCCATGGCGCTGGTGCTCGCGCGGTCTTATCGTCGTGAGAGATCACCGGCTTGAATCTCCCTCCCTCCGCCTAAAGTTGCCCGATCGGGAACGAGCCATCGGTGACACTGATGGCCCGCTCCCGCCTTCCGTCACATTCACGATTCTTGAAGCTGTTGAACATTGAGGTGAAACCGGAGTTTTTCAGCCGCCGCTGGTTCTGCGCCTGCCAGTTGGCCGTAGGTGGGTCCGACACACGCGAACTGAAAGCGTGTGAATTTTCAACCGGAGATCCCAGCTGGATCTCTGGCTTTTCCAACGATCGAGGCTAGAATCGATGTACGCCGAGGGTTGGCAAGACCAGAGACAACTCTTCCTGCTCTCTGCGATCCGTCGTGGTGCTGCTGGTGGTGGTGCTTGTGAAGAGGAACGACGATCAAGACAACCACCGTGACGACGTATCCGCCAGCTCATACCATCAGAGTTTTTTTTTCTTACGGACAAGCTGGCTTGGAGCAACCAATCCTGGGCGGAGGAGGGGTTGAAATAGGATTGCCAGCAGCACGGCACAAAACGGCTGCCACGTTCTTGAAATGTACTCGATCGTCTTCACGGGTGGGAGGAGGCAAAACGTGCCAGCTGCTACCGAGCTGGCGCGTTTGTTGGGGCCTGCCACCGGTGCACCTGGACACCTGGGACCCGCCCAGCTCCCAGTCGGGCTGGGAACTTGCGCTCATGCATGTGCCAAGCGGCCTTGCCTTGCCGTTCGTGTTCCCCGTTGTGCTTTTGCCGTTTCTTTCGTTTTGCCTCTCCTTTGGCCTCATCTGTCGGGAAAGAAATGGCCCTGGTGCTGGCGAGCGATGTGTGGTGGAAGCACGACAAGTGCGGAGGCAAGCGCCATTGGAATCTCAGAATGCAAAGCGAAGCAAAGAAGAAAAGAAGCAGGGCAAATGAAGGCAGAGACACCACCAGAGTACCCCTTTGCCGCCCGGTTGAGGGCTTGAGTATCTTTGGATGGGTGGGGAAGTGCGGAGCTGGTGTGAGGATGCAGCTGCAGCCTCCAGTGAGTGGAGAAGGCAAGGGTGCGCACTTCGCGCACTTAAGCACGCCCGAGCACAGATTTTGGTTGTGCAGCGCAGTCTCTCAGTGGCTCCGTGTTCACAACAGTGCAGTGCAGCAGCTACAACAACAGCAGCAGCGGCGGCTCCGTCTGTCTGCCTTGAGTCTCGCCACCTTTTGTTTGAGTGATGCCCCTCGGTTCCGCTCCTGTGGAGAGCCTCAGGGCAGGGTTGGCCCTGGGCCTTGGACCTCGCACTGCTTTGTGAAGGGTGTTCTTTTCCGGCACCAACCGCCACCTCTGCAAGAGGCGTCTGCGTCCTGCACGTTGATGCAACTTAAAATGGTATCAATGATACGTGTTAACGTTCAAAGGCAAGCTCTGCGGATGGCGTCCAGACTTCCAAGAACCATGATAATCCTTGCGGTTACAGCATGTTTACTGGCTGCGGTGCAGCTGCTGGCACCGGCCTCAGCACAGCAGCAGCAGCAGCAGCAACTGCCTCTGCCGCAAGGCTTTCCAGTCCAGCAGCAGCCACAGAGTCAGGGTCAGAGTCAAGGCTCGAGCCAGAGCCAGGTTCAGGGACTGGGGCAGCTACTGGCCGGTCAGGGTCAGGGAGGGGGCCAGAACCAGGGCCAGGGTCAGGTTGCGAGCGTTCTGGCTCCCCTGGTGCAAGCAGCTTTGCAGCAGCCTAACAGTCAATCCTCCTCGTCAACTCAAGGCCTTCCTGAGCCACAGCAGCAGCAGCTGCAGCAGCAGCAGCAGCAGAGTGCGGGGCAAGGCCAGGGTCAGGGACAGGCGCAAGGTCAGGGTGGGAATCAGGGTGTGAATCTAGGCCAGGTCGCAAGCGTTCTCGCTCCTCTACTGCAAGCGGCTGTCCAGCAGCAGCAGCAGCAGCAGCGGACAAGAGGAGCTTCGTCGTCGTCCCCTGCAAGTGCCTTTCCTGCATCTGGTGGACAGTTGGGGCCAGCGTTTCGGACGCCTGAGGTGTACCCCCCCGCTGCTCCCGTGCTTCTGCCAGCCACACCTTCGCTGTCTCAGCCAGCAACGCCTGCTTCTGCCCAGCCTCTGCAAGCCCAGCCTGCTTCTGCCCAGCCTCTGCAAGCCCAGCCTGCAACGGGAGAGACAGCTTCTGCTTGGCAACAGTCCTCGTCGTCTTCACTTCCGGAGCCCGCGAACGCTGAGGCCTCGAACCAGGGGCCAGAAAGTACGGACTTTGTGGCGCCGCCGTTCCCGCCGCTTCCCTCACAGACGATGGGGCAGCAGAGCCCGCAGGCCATGCCGTGGCAGGCGGTTCCAGATCAGCAGCGGATGCCACAGCAGCAGATGCCACAGCAGCAGATGCCACAGCAGCAGATGCCACAGCAGCAGATGCAACAGCAGCAGATGCCACAGCAGCAGATGCCACAGCAGCAGATGCCGCAGCCTCAGATGCCACAACAGCAGATGTCTGGGCAGCAGCAGATCCCCCGGCAGTCACCGGAGCTGCCACAGTTCTCTCCACGACCTCCCACACCACAGCAGCAAATGCCACAGCAGTTGATGCCACAGCAGCAGATCCCACAGCAGCAGATCCCACAGCAGCAAGTGCCGCAGCAGCAGATGCCACAGCAGCAAGTGCCGCAGCAGCAGATGCCACAGCAGCAGATGCCACAGCAGCAAGTGCTGCAGCAGCAGATGCCACGGCAGCAGATGCCACAGCAGCAGATGCCACAGCAGCAAGTGCCACAGCAGCAGATGCCACAACAGCAGATGCCACAGTGGCAGATGCCGCAGCAGCAGCAGCAACAGCAGCAGCAGCAGATGCCACAGCAGCAGACGCCCCTGCGGCAGAGGCCACAGCAGCAGAGGCCACAGCAGCAGATGCCGCAGCAGCAGGTGCCACAGCAGCAGAGGCCACAAGAGCAGAGGCCACAGCAGCAGAGGCCACAGCAGCAGTTTCCTGGGGCGCAGCAGGTCCCGCGGCAGCAGCAGTTGCCACAGCAGCAGCGGGTGCCACAGCAAGCTGCACCAGTCCGAGAGCCACCACCTGAGACAGCCACACCGGAGGATGAGTACTTCCCACCCATTCCCTATTCGGATTCGTCGTCACAGTCACCAGAGCTGCCACAGTTCTCTCCACGACCGCCAACACCACAGCAGCAGGAGGTGCGGCAGCAGATGCCCCAGCAGCAGCAGATCCCGCAGCAGCAGCAGATGCCGCAGCAGGAGCAACAGCAGCAGCAGCACCCTCAGCCCGCAACATCTCAACAGCAGGCAGCCAATGTGCCTCCCAGTGTGGAGTACGTGCCAACCCCACCACCTTCTCCTGACTACTTCACCGCATTCCCTCCACTTCCATTTGTGTTTCCCAGCTTCAACCCAAGCGTGAGTGTCTCAGCCACTCCTGCTGCGCAGTCGCAACCCGTCCAGTCTCCACCTGTCCCTTCCCCCGTGGTCTCAACTCCGGCCCTGTCTGGACCTCATCCTGCTGTTGCTGGAGGACCACGCCGACCCACACTCTCCCCACCACCAGTGCAGGGTGCGCCCAACGAATCTGTCCCTTCACAAGCCCCCAAGGCGCAGACAGCAGTGCCAAACGTCACAGCAGCAAATGCCACTGCAGTAAGTGCCACTGCAGCAAACTCGGCAGCGGGAAATTCCACCGGAGCAAAGGCCACAGGAGGAGCAAATGCAACAGCAACTTTGACCCCACCAAAAGCACCTGCAGCGCCAGCCATCAGCCTGTCTGCTGAGCACAACAGCACGTCGGTAGCACTCTCCTCAGGTGAGCGCCGACCTCCTGCCATTCGCTTTGCTACGACTTGCTTGGTTTGGCTTTGCTTTGCATTGCTCTCCTGTCATTTGCATTCCGTGTTGCGTAAGCTTCCGTGCCATTGCAGCTTGTCACAAAAATCTATGCACACTCCTGGTGACCCCCCCCCCACCCCACCCCCAGTCCTTTTCTTGCTGTGACTCTATGCCTTGCCTTTCCTCTTGCCCAGTTTTGCACGGGAGCAAATTTGGTTTTTTTCGTTGAAACTGACGTTGCAGGTACATCAACCCGGTCTCTGAAAATGGTGGTAACCATCCTCTCAGTGTTGGCCACAGTTAGGCTCTTCTTGTAAATGCAATCATGCCAGTAGGTGGTAGGTAGGATGAGAGATCTTGCGGGGGCATTAGACTTTGACTCGGGCTGCATAGTTTGGCAGGGAAACAATAAATACTGGCTATTAGGACTGCTACGGTGGCAGTAGAGCGACTTTCTTCTCCGTGTGATGCCTTGAGGTTGCAAAGACCGTGTTCACATCATACCAAGCAGAGCGTAACTCCCACTATCATGTCAAGTTTCCACATCCCAGTCCTAAGCTATCACAATTCCTGCCAAGAAAGGCATCTGACAGGTCAAATAAGACGAAACTGCTTCCCTGTGACTGATCCTACATCTCTTGCCTGCCATGTACATTGTCAGCGAAAACCAGGTACCTGGAAGTAACAATCAGGATACATTTGACACCCATGAATCCATGTCTCCCTGCCCAACATCTCTACCCTCATGGAGCACCTCCTGCAATGGATCGAAACAGGTTGGCACCAAATTGCCACTTGAAATGGATACTTGCAGGAAGAGGAGGAAACCGGCACACTGGACTGTTCAGAACTAAATCTCACAACTCAGTCATCACCTTCCACTGAGCCTGTTCCCTAGCCAAGCTGCGAATCTGATTGCTGAGCTGAAAGCCAGTAGACTTCCAGCCCGGTCTTCAGCCTTGCAAGCAAGTGCTGCGAAGGCTGGGCCACCTTCGCGCATCCTAACAGCCTCACAAGGCTCAAGCGAACTGTTGGCACAAGGTCCAACCGAATGATCACAAGCCTCTTGCTCTCGAAACATTTACGAACACTCACACTCGGCCTGCCGCTGGGCAGGCCTTGGGTGAGCGAACAGTGGTAGAGCCACTAAAGCAGTTGCTTTCTACTGGAGGAAAAAACTAGACTGGAGAAACATCCTCATTTTTAAAGGGGAAGCAGCAGCGGTCAGGTGAGGTCAGGCCGTCCCATGTCTGCCCCAGATGCTGCCATGAGCTGTCGGCCCAAGTCGGGTGTCATCATGCCGCCCAGTCCATGGCCCATGTGCATGCCACCCATGCCACTGCCCATGTCGGGGTTCATCAGGTCCGGCCTCGACAACCCGCCCATGTCGGAGGGTGAACTCAAATCCGGCCTCGACAAGACCCCTCCCATCGCGTTCGCGTTCATGCCCCCATGCGTGTTTGGGTTCATCGACGGCGGCGTCGAAAACTCTCCGCCTTGGATCGGAGGCCCCCGGCAGGACGTCTTCTTGTAGTGGTTGCCTCCGCACGTCTTGCACACCACCACGCGCGACTTGCGCCCGCGCTGCGGGTCGTGCGCGCCGCCGCTGCCGTCGTGCATCTGGCCCGAGAAGTCCCCTGAGGCATAGCCATCGCCCTCGTTGCCTCCCTCCCCTCCTGCGGAAATCTCATGCAGCACCATTCCCTGCTGCTGCTGCTGCATGGTGCTGCCACCTCCGCCGCCGACTCCTTCGTCCTCTCCTGCATGATCTTGTCCTGTGCCTTGTGCATCGGCGTCCTTCTCCAGCTGTGGCGGCGGTGGCTGCTGCTGCTGCTGCTGCTGCTGCTGCTGCTGATTCTGAGTCTGATTGTGGCCATTGCGCTGATTGTGGCTGTTCTGCTGCTGCTGCTGCTGCTGCTGCTGCTGCTGTTGGTCATGATGAGGCTGCTGAGTCGATTGCTGCTGCTGTGGCGACTGCTGCTGCCGATGCGCGCCATCATACCGAGCCACCTTGGCCATCTTCCTTGGGCGCGTGTACGACGTGTCGGGCGGCATCGGACCGATGTTGGAGTTTGTGCTGCATGTGTGGAAACGGCATGCATGAGTGTGCGTGCGTGTGTGTGTGTGTGTGTGTGTGTGTGTGTGTGTGT
>SZWC01011818.1:64210-82264 GCA_023375785.1 Penium margaritaceum
GCACGCACGCACGCGTGTGCGCACGCACGCACGCACGCACGCACGCGCACGCGCGCGCGCGCGCACACACACACACACACACACACACACACACACACACACACACACACACACACACACACACACACACACACACAGCTTCCATGCACACGTCGATGCGATCTGAGCAAACAATGGTGTGATATTCAGACCACCAAGGGAAGCAGCTTAAATGACACGCAGAGGGGAAAGAGATCGCAGGATGCTGCCGTTGGCTTCTCCTCGCCACGCAGGCATTGGGTTGGACAGCTGGTGAGGACTTGAGGGAACTGCAAGGCAGCTGACGGCGTGTTTCTCATCCTCTCTCTCATCTTCGCTGTTCCTACAGGTGATGTCGTCATCAGCTGTCGAAAGAGAGAGGATGAGAAACACGGACAAAGCTGGGAGCCAACTCTCGGCCACCTAGAAAGAAATAAAGAAAATGGAGAGAATGGGAGTAGAGGAGCAGCTTCTACTGCGGTGATGAGAACGACAGCCAGAAGACGTTCAGTCGGAAACTGCAAGCAGCGGCATGCAGTCTCGCCCACAACACACTCACCAATGAAGCCGACCTTGAACTGGCTGGACGGCTGGTTCAGCAAAGCACCTGCGGATGCACCGCCCTGATGCATGGCCAGTCCATCGTGGAGAAATGCCATCCTGGCCTCCCTCGCCTTTTGCCCTGCCCCTGCCTCTTCCTCTGCCCCTGCTTCTGCCCCTGCCTCTTCCTCTAGAGTGCTTTCACAACGTATGGATAATGCTTGTGGACCTGCACTGCTCTGCCAACTTTATCTCCTGCACTGCTCTGCCAACTTTATCTCCTGCACTGCTCTGCCAACTTTACCTCCTGCACTGCTCTGCCAACTTTATCTCCTGCACTGCCCTGCCAACTTTATCTCCTGCACTGCTCTGCCAACTTTATCTCCTGCACTCCTCTGCCAACTTTATCTCCTGCACTGCCCTGCCAACTTTATCTCCTGCACTGCTCTGCCAACTTTATCTCCTGCACTGCTCTGCCAACTTTACCTCCTGCACTGCTCTGCCAACTTTATCTCCTGCACTGCTCTGCCAACTTTATCTCCTGCACTCCTCTGCCAACTTTACCTCCTGCACTGCTCTGCCAACTTTATCTCCTCCACTGCCCTGCCAACGTCGATGAGTGTGGGCTTGCAGTGAATTTAGGTGAAAGAAAAAAAGCCGTGGAAACTGGGTGTGCCTTCGTCAATGCTCGTCATTGGCTTTGCTGCTACTCGTACGCGCAATCTAGCTCACCGTCCACGTCCACCATCACACCATCCCTCGTGCCCTCCGTCTATCCGTGACTTTAAGTCACCTAAGAGCGTGATGGAGAGCAGTTGACCATCACCGTCACACCATCGTGTGCCCTTCTCATTCCACCAAGAGCGGGAAGCATTTATTTCTGCTCCTGCTTCTGCCGCTGTGTCTTGCTGCTGCTGTCGCTACTACTGCTGCTTCCGACGCTACAGCGGTCGATGCTACTGCTGCTGCTAATGCTGCTGCCGCTGCTGCTGCTGACACTGCCGCTGCCGCTGCACTGGCGTCTGTCGCTCGGCTTCCGTCATGCAAGATTTCTAACGCAGTCGCTTCGCAGTAGCCCTGTACTGCGGAGGTGTAGGGAGGCCGCTATCTGACATGCGCGGCGTGATCGGAAGGGCGTGCTGACGTGGTAACACACGAGAGACAATTTTTGGACTTTTTCGAGGACTGGCGACTGCCTCACGTTTGATAAGCGCACCATCGGCGCTGTTGCACTTCAGGGCGGATATATCATTCAGGCCGCGGCTGGGTCGGCGTGAACAGGAGATTTTTGCTTTGCACCCCTCGCAGTCGTCCGGGGTGCGAATTGTCGTCCGGACTCGTTATTAATTTTGGCTCTTGTGCTTCCCGCGTGTTCTCGGACCAGTTTTCATAATTCTAGTCCAATCTTGTCTACTTATAGGTTTGCTTCATCCTCGGGCTGGGCTGTCTCGCGGACCGATGACCTACCTCGGGTAACGTTCTGCGTTTCAAGGACGTGGACTTGACAAATGGCGTGAAACATATAATTTGAGCTACTTGCGCGGGGTGGAGGGTCGAATCGATCCGCGGCAAGGAACCATCTACATTACCCTACACTCGAGCCGATGGATTCAAGCATGTCCACCAAAGTAGAGGGGTGAAAAGGCTTTTCACGCCCACCCAGCCGCGGCCTCACAAGAGTCCGCCGTTGTAAGACGAGATATCAAAGCCAAAAGAAATGGAAATCGGATGAAACCATCGGCTCGGTAGAAACATTCTTCAGCATGCGAATCTGTTTTTTCGAAGTTCAAATGAATCTTAGCTGGTAGGATGAACCGAAAACCATCCCGCAAAACGAGAGCGTGTTTCGAAACATGTTTCTTCAATGTTTCAAGCTACCTCGTCAAAAGGAATTCCCAAGTGTTCAGCGGTATAGATAATTTCTTACAGAAAAGTTAAGGTGGAAAAACAATGCGAGAGAAGTAGAGCGGAGCTGTTATTTTCAGGGAAGAAAATCATTTCGGCTTTCAACTGTTTGAATCTGATAACCAGCACAGATGGGCGGGAAGCGAATGGGGCACATTCAAGCTCGGAAAGGGCATAAGCACCCTTTTACCCAATCCGCGAAGGGGTTACTGGCGCACTACCCAGCGCTTTAAAAACAGGACTCCTCCACCCGGCGGTTATAAACGAAAACTAGACTGCCCACTCACCATCCAGGATCAGCGGCATGCGCTGCTAATCGAGCCAAGCAAGGAGGGGCATGTCTACACTCCTTGTTCCCACGCGAGAACTGCAATCGACCAATGACCTCATTGTTTTTTACTTTGACACACAAACCCCTTGGTTTTATGTAGGGTCTTACGAGTTGCGTTGGCAGAGCCCGCGTAAGACATGCTAAAAACTTTTCACAAAATCTTACCACTAGAACGTAGAAAACTCTCATTCAAATCAGGGGGTTTGCGTTTCAAAGAAATAAATAATTATTTCATCACTCGATCTCGATCGAGGGAAAAATGCCCATTTTCCAGATCCAGCAAAAACGATCAATTGAATTATTTTCCTAAACGTAAACCCCCAACCGTTAATGTAACACGCCGGGTGAAACGAGGTGCGATCCTCTGTGGGTGAGTGAGCCCTCCGGACCCAATTGCTCGTGGCAATCGCGTAGGTTGGACGTGGAGATGAACTTCGTCCCGAAGTTAAGTCTCTCACGAATGACTCCTCTCACAAGTATGCCCCGAACAAGGTCGCGGCGCAGGGTCCATTCTCGTCATAGGGCAACCCAAGAGGGGGGGGTGGAGGATATTGTTTTATCCGTCCATTTTGTCGACAGTTGACGTGGCTCAAATAGATACATTTCTCTCGTCCAGTCAACCCATTAAACTATATTATGTTGTCCACGTGGAAACCCTGATTTTTCGGTGTCATTAGGGATGGGGAGGTGGTGGAAAAACATCTTCGCGTGTAGTTTGCCACCACTCTGTGCCCCTTGTCCGATGGCATGGCCAACACGTTTATAAAAACTTGTTTGCCATGCCAGCGAGTGGAGGTGGCACTCGGCGGGGTGGTCTCATTGGAACACACGCCGATGGCCCCTCGCGAGCCCCCTCGTTGTGGCGAGGGGCCTCGTGAGGGGCCCCTTGACGGGTGGGGACCCTCGCGATGTCACATTGGGTCATGCCTGATGTGACAACGTGGGCCCTGCGTAGCCCATCGAGAATACTCGCGATGGGCTCGCATTCCGTCGCTGGAGGTCGCGAGACCTCCAGTGACGACTAAATAGTGCGATGTACTATCCAGTCGCCCTCTTGCAAATTAGAAGCTTGTGCGAAGCTTCCCTTTCGCAGGCCTAGTCGGCGAGGAACCCTCCTCGCCGTCCAGGCCCTGATTTTCTGGACAAAGGATGCGGCAACCCTTTTTGGATTTAAGGTGCCGGTCTAGGCAACATAACAAAGTGGCATATGTTCTGCCAGTTCTGTTACATTCCCCCCCTATACTGTGAACCGTCCTCGGTTCGCGAGGGTCTAGAATGGTTGTTGGTGGAAGGAGACGTGCTTTGTTGGTCAAAAAAACATTAATAGGTGCATCCATTTGATCATGCGCCATTGCACAAGGAGAGAATATTCAAATGATTGAGATTTATATCCCTCACGAGCACATGATTGTACATAGATCAACCAAGTTCACATAAAACGTTTTCATCGCAAACGCTTCCTCCCCACTTACGAGGAGCGTCCTTGCGACCATCAGCCTGGGCATCCCCATGCATTCGATATCACCGCCGTTGTGCTCTTGTCTGTACTCTGACAGATGAAGGTTCCCCGCGTGGGGCTTGTGCTAGGGTGGTGCCCAAGGGTCACGCGTTCAAAAGCGAACAGCCTGGTCTTGCCAATAGTCTTTGATCATAGTGGCCGGGACACGACTCTCAAGCTCCCAACTATTGTGTTCAAGTCCACGACCGGCCCAGCTCCCAAAGTATTCCTTCACACCACGTTTACCGCGTGTACATTCGCAATGTTGGAGGAGCCCATGTACCTCATACTGATCGTCACTGGCGAGCATTACACGCGGTGGCTGAACCGTTCCTCATGCTGCATAAGGTGTGAGAAGAATGACATAAAACACGTAATGGATCTTCATCACCTTTGGAAGGACAAGGCGGTAAGCAACCTCACCAATCTTGAGAGTGACTTTGAATAGTCCGACCCACTTAGGGAGGATCTTCCTTGCTCCAGGCGTCGTGAGACGCATGTTCTTTGTGCTCAAAGGCACCTTGTCGCCGACATGAAATGTGACGTCACGGTGACCAACATCGGTATAGGCCTTTTGGCGCTACTTCGATGCATGGAAGTATTCACGTGCTTCGCGACGAAGAGTGTCTATGTGATCGGAAAAGGCCTGGGTGGAGGGTACCTGAGTCCGGCGCCCCCGCGCCTCACCAAGGAGACGGGCACCATCGAATGCCGGCCGTAGTTCATAAAGAATAGTGTCAACTTCGTGGATTCATGAACAGAGTTGTAGGCAAACCATGCCAGACTGAGAAGGTCGTCCCAGTCATCCATTTAAGGATCCACGTACATTCGGAGCATCTACTCCAAATATCGGTTCATCCGTTCAGTCTGTCCATCCGATCGTGGATGAAAAGTAGTGGACATCTTTTGGCGGATGCCAAAAATCTCATCAAGGGCTTGGCGGAATTTACTTTTAAACCGTACATCTAGGTCAGATATGATGTGTAACGGCAGCCCATGATGTCGAACAATGGTGTCCCAGAGATGTGTGTTGTTTCCTCGGCAGTGTCATACATGGTTGTGGGCATGAAATGTGCCATATTGGTCAAATATTTGACCACCATGAGGATAGCATCATGGCCACGAGGTATCTCGGGTAAGCCAGTGATGACATCCATGCTCACTTCCTCCCATAGGGAGTTAGGCACTAGGAGGAGCTTCAGTAATCCTGCTGGTGCTTTGTTGCTTGACTTGTTACAAATAGACAAGTCACAGGCTTGGATGTACTTACGTACGTTGCACGACCATCCGGGCCACCAATAATGCTCCGAAAGAGCCTTTTTGGTTGTTTATGCACCAGAGTGGCCAACTACTACTGGGTTGTGGAACTCAAAAGGATCTCATCTCGCAGCTTTCCGGAGTTGGGCACAACCACCAAGTTGTCCTTTAAGTAGAGACCAGATGCTTCCACCAAGCTGTATCGGTCAAACCATGGGTCATCAAAGTATCCCATGCGGATACGTTACAAGAATGGCATGAAATGCGCCATTGGTTTTGGTGGTTGGCGTAGGGAGTTATCAGGCGTGGGCACATTTTGCTCCTTTACATCGTGTGTGTGAAGGGATCACGCTTGAAGTGTGGTGAGAACCGCGTTGACCGGAGTACGACTCAACGAGTCTGCCACGATTGGATGACCGGGTCGGTATTCCTACTAGAAGTAGAATCTGCTCAAGTACTCACTCCAACGAGCTTGTCGCCGAGAAAGGTTGGGTTGTAAATGAAGAATACCAGGGGATTGTGATCCATAACCACGGTGAATCCACCTCTGGCACATTCAAGGTAACAGCGCCAAACCTTCAAGGCATGAACTACCGGACGCAACTCTTGGTTGCCTGTGGTGTAGCGAGTCTCGGCGCCTGAACGTTTGCGACTCTCATATGCGACCGGTCATCCTTCTCGCATAAGGACAGCCCCTACTCCAACGATAGATGCATCATAGAACACCTCGTATGGTTTTTTGGGATTGAAGAGTGCAAACACAGGTGCATATGTCAAATTTTCCTTGACACACACAAATGCATGCTCACAATTATCAGACCATGACCATTTCACGTCTTTGCATGTGGGAGCTGCAAGTAGGGCGACAAGGCTAGAGTAGCCTTACATGAAGCGACGGAAGTAATTTTCCAGGCCTAAAAAGGCTCGTATTTCAACCACATTGAATGGCTGAGGCCAATCCACAACAGCTTGCACTTTGTGAGGATCCACTCGGCTTCCTTCACTGCTGATGATGAAGCCCAAGTACTGTAGCTTGGGTTGTGCAAAAACACACTTCTCTGTCTTTGCGAAGAACTTTTCCTTGCAGAGGATTTCGAGCACGGTACGCAGATGTTGTACATGATTCTTTGAAAACACCAGGGTATCATCAAGGCACACCAAGACAGTTTTGCCCAACTGGTCATAAAGAATGTGATTCACTGTGGCTTCAAACATCGTTGGGGCATTGGTAAGACCAAAGCTCGGCATTCGAAACTGATAATATCCCAAGCGTGTATGAAACGCGATTCTAGGAACATCTTCTTCAGTAATCTGAATTTGGTTGTATCCTTGAGCCAGATCAAGAGAGGAGAAGACCTTTGCACCTTGAATTTGGCCAAATAGATCCTCGATCCTTGGCAAGGAGTTTTGGTTTTTGGCCGTTAAGCTGTTCAGCACACGGCACTCAACACAAATGCACAAACCTCCATCCTTCTTGTTGACAAAGAGGACAATAGCTCCGAATGGAGAGCTGATAGATTCAATCCATCCCTTGGCCAAGTATTCCTTGATTTTTCGTTTGGCTTATTCACGCTGAGCAGGACCGAGGAGATACATGGGCCAAAACGATGGCCTTGCTCCTGGCTCGAGAGGGATCGTATGACCAACATTTTTTTCTGGCTGTAGGCCACCCGGGAGTGGGTCAAAAACTAAAAAAAAAAAAAAAATCTCTTCAAAGAGGGCGCCGACGTCACTCGAGTATGACGGTGGGTCATCGTCATCGACCATATGAAATTGTGCTAGGAACATGTTATGGCCTTTACGCAAATATCGCTTCACTTGAAGCTCCAAGGACGGATTGTTCACTATTGTAGGAGGGCTTTGAGTGATCCATAGGCAAAAGCGTGATGGAACGCTTGCCTTTTTGTAAAGTGAGAGTCTTTGCAACCCAACTCATGTTGGCCTTGTGCACATTAAGCCAGGGATCACCCAAAGCAATGTCAAAATGACCTGTCAAGTCAATGATAGTATAGTTGACGATTGTTGTGAGAGCTCCTAGCTTGAGCCTTGCTTGACATGTGCCAAGTACATCAACTTCACGGTTGTCACCGACGATGACTTTCTGTCACAAAGTGTGTATTATAATCCTAGTTTTCGCACGTGTGAGGCACTAATGAACACGTCATCAACACTTGTAACAACTAGGTCTTGCACGCGTGTCCCAACTAGATCACCTGCGAATTGCATTGTCATCTTTGCGTGTGAGGAGCGTTTGAACAAGCTCTTAGGAGGCTTGGCCTGTAAGTGGTACATGCGCAAATGCCCCGTGCTACGACGTAGCTCAACAGAGTCACCCACTTGCTCCAACATGTGGTGCCCTCTGTTTATATCGCACAAGAGTTGCCATCCATTCAAGAGCTATTTTTCGAGACCCGCAAAGATTGGAACTGCAATAGTCACTTGCGTGAACGAGTTCATCTTGTGGACTACATTTTCGAATTAAAGCACTTGGTTTGCTTTCTGTTGTGTGGTTACGATCAAGCAAGTACGATTTTACAAGAACTCATCATCGACGAGATGCAAGAGTGGACAATGGCGAGAGATAGACACAGAGTCATTACTCATGGAGGAGTAGAAAACAGCAGAAAACAAAGCCACAGTGAGGCGTTCCAACAGTTTCACATCATCATCCTAGAACATGAAAGCACGTTCAACATCCAAGGATCTCTCAGCCACAGCCCCTAGTGGTTGTCCACTACCGGCCACTAGTGAATTCAAAAAACCTTCCCAATGCCTGCAGGTCCGCAAGCACCATTGACACCCTTGGCGTTCTGGCGGTTTCCTTATCCCTTATCTTGCTTCTCTTTGCCTTATTCATTGGTGTTTCCACCGGCACGATCCTTCTGGTGCTTGCAAAATTGAGACGCATATTGCTTAGTCTTTCCACAGTAGTAGTAGGTGAGGGTGCCAGCATTAGCCTTGCCATGTGCACGCTACTTGTGGCTGTCCTGCAGCTTGGAGGGTTTGTGACTACACAATTCGTGCTGAGGAAGCTTACGCTCACCACGTTGGGGAGAGTGCTGACCCTTGTTGTTGGTGATGCTGGCCGCGACGTGTGTTTTCTCCATACTCGGCTGGCATGGAGTTCACGAGGATGAAGTCACGCAGCTCAGCATAACTAATCCAAGGCTTGCTTTGGAGATCCAACGTACAAGCACAAGTAAGGGACTCGTTAGAAAGGCCGTTGGTAAGCTATTCCACGATTTGCCACATGGGATGGCGGTCCTCATCGGTGATTTTGTCCAATGTGTCGTCCCAGTCCTTTAGGTATTCCACAAGCTTGCGGTCACCCTGACAAATGTTTTACAAACGCCTGGACGTTTGCTGGGAGATGGACTCCCTACTATAAAAGCCTACAAGGATCTTGCACAGGTCTTCCCAGTGAGGTCTGGGGACCGACTGAGGTGTTTCCACATATAACACTTTTAGCTGGTTTTTCACTCATAAGAGCGCTGGGCTGTCAAGGAAAGCTAGCCCGACGGTGTCCCAAGCTCGTTACTTGATGTTATGGAGCTCAAGAAAAAGCTCCATGCGTGGCTTCCAAGTGGCCAAGTCATGTGCTTGGATAGGCCAAACATCGGATAATCACTTAGGCATTTCAGAGCCTTTGAGATCTTAGCACCCAATGCTACATCATCATCCTCAAGGTGTTTCTCGCTTATCGCTTTCTCAGCCTGATGAACAAGATGAGAGCTGCTTGGGCCCGTCGACCAATCATCGTGGGTGTCACCCGTCAGGCTGTGAGCATCATCATGTAATCGATGCTTAACTTTGTGACCCTGGGGTGGGTGGGCGGGATCAAGCTTGTCGGCCATGCCACTAGCCACCAACGTACCCATGATTCTTAGTATACTACTGAATGCATCACAATGAACATGTTGCTTGAGGGCAAGCACGCTACTGGTGAGCTGGTTATGCTCAAGGGCGTCAAGCAAATACTCGTATGCCTTGGCGTCTTGCAAAAGGTTCAATGCATCAGCGATGTCCGCTGGATCCTTTTGCGATCCCTGGCCTGCCTTAAACACAATGGTCTTGTTGGCGGCCGTAGCACCTGTCCGTGCTCTTCCAGGTGTTCATTGCTCAAGGCGAGCTAAGGGACCATCCTAGGGTTGTGGGATTGGTGCATGTGCCGAGGTTGGCAACGTGTTTCTCCTATCACCACCTACTGGTATGCCATTCGGGTCAGCGCCTCGAGATGTCTGACCAGGAGGTAGCTTAGGGCCACCTTTCCCCTTTGCTAGGGCCAAAGCCCTAATAGCTCCCACCATGCGAAAGTCATAGATTTTGAGGTCCACAAGGAGGTTGATTACCGCCAAGGTGGCAATGTCAATGCCCTTGAGAGGATCGTTGTCTTCTACATCTTGGACCTCAAAGGAGAGATGGTTGTCCTCTGCTCTAGCGTCATCGTCTTTGCCATCTGCGACAACAGGTTCTGCGTCCACCACATCTGCTATGCTGGCAACGTTTGCAAGGCCCTCGGCCTCATGGCCAATGCATGGAGTCGATGACGCCTCCTTGGTCTCCTCATTTTCCTTCACGATGTCCTTAGCGACAGGGCTCCCACCGGGCGGCATCTTCACGAAAGCGGCGAATGCGGCGCGGCCGGTGCCCGTCCCACAAGCAATCTTCGTCGGCGACATCGTGTGTGGAGCACAATTCCCGGATGCGCTTAGGCCACTCTCCTTTGCTGGTGTTTTTGGAGGGCCTTTTCCTGCCACGAACATGGGGAGACCACCTCCCATCATGACTGGTGAGGAGGGATGAAGGGAGGAAAGGGAAGGGAGGGGTGGACAAGAGTTAAGTGAGAGTGTGGTGGTAGGTAGAATATAGACGCATTAGCAATCTCTCTCAAGTATTTCAAGCACTCTTGGTGGGATAAAATGGTTTCGTGCAATTTCCATGCCCTTTACAAAGGAAAAGTTCTAAAACACCCCTCTTTTCACCTTGTAGTCGTAAAATGAGGTCAAACATAAGAGGAAAGCATGAAATGATGGCAGTGATATCTTGGGAAAATATTGGCAGTGTTTCCCATCTGATTTGGATGAAAAAATATTTTCTTGTTGGCAGAAAGGGGAAGAAACAACCTGTTTTTGGATGTTTTGGTCCTTGGGCCGTAGCAGGCATCACAAATGTCGAAATGTATTGATAGTGTGCTAGAACGACTGTCTCTTGTTCTTTCCAATGATATGTTGCATGTAGCGTTCGGAAATGTCTGCTCCCTGTAGTGCCTCCTCAAAGTCGGGTATGTTTCTAAAGAAACTGTCCTGCTACGGCGGTTCAATATCGCGACAGCAAAGCGGGCGGAAGCAAACTCGGCTGCAGACCTTGTTGCCAAAAACGGCCTAGTCTACTGCTTATGCGCCATTCCTAAGATGGTGGAGCCGTCGACCAATCAATCTACTTCGACGTACTTGGCTGAGGAGTGAAGTGGCAACTAAAGCTTCCTAGCGGCGACTCGGCAGGTTCCAGGTCATCCAGCGACTAAGTCGCTAAGGGTGACGCGTAGCTCATGGATACAAATGTAACACGGCGGGTTAAATGGGGTGCGAGCCTCTATGGGTGAGTGAGCCCCCGGGACCCGGTTGCTCATGGCAATCATGTAGGTTGGTCGTGGAGATTAACCTCACCGTGAAGTGAAGTCTCTCACAAATGACTCCTCTCACAAGTATGCCCCGACCAAGGCCGGGTCACGGAGTCCATTTTCGTCATAAGGCATCCGAGGAGGGAGGATGGATGATATTGTTTTATCCTTCCATTTTTTGCGGGTAGACGAGGCCCGACTACATACATTTCTCTTGTCGAGTCAACCTGTTAAACTATATTATATTCTCCACATGGAAATCCTAAGTTTCCGGCGTGATTAGGGATGGGGAGGTGGTAGCAAAATATCTTTGTGCGTGCGAGGGTAATTTGCCACCACTCAGCGCCCCTCGTCCGATGGTGTGGCCAACACGTTTATTTAAACTTGCTTGCCATGCCACCGAGTGGAGGTGGCACTTGGCGGGGTGGTTCCGTCACAACGCACACCGATGGCCCCTCGCGAGCCCACTCATCATGTCGAGGGGCCTCGTGAGGGGTCCCTTGATGGGTGGGGACCCCTCGCGATGTCACATTGGGTCATGACCAATATGACAGCCCGAGCCTCGCGTAGCCCATCATGAATACTCGCGATGGGCTCGCGTTCTGTCGCTGGAGGTCGTGAGACCTCCAGTGGCAAACGCATAGTGCGAGGTACTATCTGGTGGCCCTCTCACAAATAGGAAGCTTCTACAAAGCTTCCATTTCACAGGCCTGGTCGGCAAGGAACCCACCTCGCCGTCCAGACCACGATTTTTCAGACAAAGGACGCGGCAACCCTTTTTGGATTGAAGGCGCCGGTCTAGACAACATAACAAAGTGGCATGTATTCTGCCAGGTTTGTTACAGTTCGCATGAAAACCGTAGACAAACCCTACCCTGAATTACGTTCCTTGTTTTAGGGTTTTTGTTTTACACGGGCTCCTGTTGGACCCTAAAAGAGCAGAGCCCAACGGGTTCCCTTTCAACAGATGGGGGGTCTCAGACCACCCGTGTAAACCATACACAAGACCCCTCTCAGAAATTCACAAACCACTCCAAATAGGGGTTTTCAATCTTTCAAACAAAATTGTCGATGTGAGCATGTCTACGTTGTATCGCATAAAGGGTCGACATGTTGCATTTTCTCATTCTTCATGGGTAGAATCCTAATATTCTCAAGACATCGGGTACGAGATTCTTATTCTCCCAAATGCCAATTTCAGTAGTTCTATTCTTTCGAATTCCAGGTAGAGCATACACATATTCAATTATTGTGGACGATGTACCCGTTCAAAAATAAAAGGCAAGATATCCAGTCCAAGACAACGTGAACCATGTACAACACCTCTATAGAAAATGATACAAGAAAACCACTCCAAACAAAGACAAATTTGCACAATGAAAAGTGTCATCGTCTATAATATACAAAAATGCTATTCAACCCTCATCCTCACACACACTCCTTGTTGCATAGGTCAAACATAGAGAGGCAACAAGTAAAAGTTAACAAAACTGTTGTAAGTTTGGAAAAGAGGTATATGCATAGTTTGGATGGAGGGATACATTGTATTTTGAGGAAATTAACAAAACAACTGCACATGCAACTCTCATGACATGCATGAGGCATTTTTAGGACTCCGGCCCTCATAGAGAGCATTGTGTTTGAGGTTGTAGTGCCTCTAATACTACTATCGTTCAAATTCTCACCATCAGCTAGGAAAATTTGACAATGTTTAAGGTCATTTTGTGGAAATTCTAATGCCTTCAACAGGTTAGAATGTTGATTATGTAAGCACGTGATGCCACACTTGCAAACACAGAATACAGACCTATGTCCCTATTACAACCACACTCACATATTGCGATCATCAAAACACCATGGTCCTATTTAGGTTCGCTATAGCATAAAGGTGAGCTACACCTAAGAGGACACCTGCATGAGTCAGTGAAATAAAGTGGGTGCGCCTGATTGGGTGCCACGGTTGCTCATACAACATGGCACCATTGAACGATAGATAATTCCGAAGCCACGTTAGTCAGTGCACGTACACGTTGAAACATGCCCTCGAGATACCTGAAAATATTTTGTCTACTCTGAACTTAATTTTGGACTCTCAAAAAAAGTGTTCATACCCCCATCCTAGCCACGGATGGAAATCCCGTATTTGAGATTATGCATGAAACGTGAGTAGCCTACCACAGTGTTCAGACGAGGAGTGATTTCTCTCTTCTAAGAACGCGGCTATATTGAGAAAGACAAATTGTTCAGCTCCATAAAATTTTGTTTTCACACATACGAGATCAACATATTGTGGGTGGTGATTGATTCCAAATTCAATTAAGAATGTCGCAAGACATCGTTATGCCGCTCAATTGGATGTTGAGAATTGTGATGAGAGTAGCGTCGCCTCTCCCTATCGACGTGTATCATCTGCTATAGAAGGTCATGCATTATCTAGGACGTAACTTGTGTCTTGATAACAGAAGTAATCCATTGCACGTCACACTCGCTAACTCATTACTGCAACATTCAAGTCATTCCCCTCCTCTAGCTCAATCATTGCCAATGGGCTTATAGTCATCTTGGTATATATAAGGGATAAGAACCTACTTTCCCTATTCCATACCTAACTTCCGGTACCCATATATATGCTCCCATTCTCCCTTGCTTCTCATTCTCCTCGACGTCTTTTAGTTCCCCACTGTAGTAAACAATTCATGAGTTTCCAAAACACAAAAGTGGATGGGCATCACCCACAAAATATGTCATTCTTGACGTCATTCATTGAACAGAAAATCGCACTTCACCCCTCTTAATCTTTAATTTTTTCTTAATATCCATGGCTCGAAGATCCCGCTTCATCAACCTTGCTCGTTGAGGACTCACTTTCTATTAACTATCCACAACGAGCGGTTGATGGTCTGCTAGGTTGTTCATATCTTTCTCAAGGCTAGACAATATCACATTACACCTTGATCTTTACAATAAACATTATCTTGCATGCCAACCAGATCATATGCACATTCGGATAGGTTGAATGACTGCAAGGACGAGAGGGATACGGCCGTGCAAAGGTAGGGGACGTACTTCCAGAATATAGGAGACATACCGGTTTGGCCCCAAGCACCGCGGCGCGGCTTTCTCACCTGCATAAGCCAAATCACCCTTAGAGGAACGGTTACGAAATGCATCAAGCTTCATTGGGGGCTATGGGCACTTCAAGATGACGTTTGGAGGCACAATTCCAAGCAATGATATTCTGGACAGACGTGAACCCCGTTGATGGTGCTCCTAGCAACAATCACATGCGGTGCACAAAAAACGGCCGAAATGCAGTTGCTTCTCCATATGGTGGGGAGTTATTTGGTGTTCTTGAAAGCTCGTGATGCGTAATATGAAAAGAATGTGTTATTTTCGTAGTTGCACATTGGGAGAAGGCTTTGGAGCGCCGAGGAGATCTTGGTTGCACAAGGAAACGTAGGAATTCCTCTAGGTGTGCCTATCTTACCCGTGACTTGTAGATTGCATCATTCTCATTTACTTTAGGCTAGGGAATCACTCCTTGTCCAGCTCTCATTGCTCCGGAGCTAGCATGCACACATCCGTTTGATCATCCAAGCCTTCCGCAATGCACCTTGATGCAGAGAGAGAGTGGCACTATAAGAACCAATATCATGAGCAGTGGTTGTGCTACTTGGAGAGGGTCGTACAACATCTCAATTATTTCCTACTCACCGAGTGGTCGAGGATTGGAGGGCTATCCCAATGCCTTGGCATGTGATTGTCACGTGGGAGACCACGGGTTCACAAATGGGGAGTCAAAAACTCCCCATTTTTTGTTATGCTAAATTCACATAGTAGCTCTCCATCATTACACCGTGATTTTATTATGTTTATCTTTACACGGACACGTACTCCACTTTGTGCTGGGAAAGTTCAACATGTTATATTTCAACGCACGAGGAGTTTCAAACCCACCACGCCAAATCCATATAAACAACCCATAAAACGACGACAAATCCATCAACTATGGTGTTTTTGTTGTCGATCGAAGATTAGCGACGTCAGCGAGTCGATGTTGATTGTCATGCAACGTCGACATACAACTTTCTGAGAAAGTAGAAGGGTATATCCTCCTTTCCTCCAAACCTCAGCTCTATGTCTGGCCTCGAGGGACAGCTTATTCTCGTGCGACAAAGGAGATTTTGACTAATGGTTCCGACGCAAAGGCAAATGGGGCTTAATGTTTTGCGGTATGGTTGGATGGGCTCAACCATTCAAAATTAGTGATACGTGGAGGTTTTTACCCATCATGTTCTCTTTGCCTTTTCTAGTTTCCAGAGATTGCTCGTAGAAGAATCTAGCACTGCTTACGTCTCTCATTTCCCACCCCTCTAGTCAAACTACCTACATGTAACTTTTTACGAATATCATGTTTAGCCATGGCCATCCGGCATCTCGACGGCTAGCGACAAAAGCCATGGATCGGACTGCAATCAAGCAATGGGTGGCAAGGGAAACAACCAATGATCGACCGTCGATTGAACGACGTCCTCAATGTCAAAGGGAATTCTTGAATCCGGCCAATAACTTGGGAAGAAAAAGACAAATGCATCGAGTTCGATGTTTGACCCTCTATTTGAGTCATAGGTTCCGACTGAAAACTATCCCCCTTTGAACACAAGGGGTTGTGGGTTTTATCTTCTTGCTTGGACACCTGCAAGACCCTACTACTGCAGGGCCTGGCAGGTTCCTTTTGAATGCATGGCGAGCCTTAAACTCCCCAAAAACCTTGCACAGAACTCCAACGTAAGTATCGGAAACTCTTTCATTTAGAGGTTTTCAATACTTGTGGACGAATCCCATGTCATGCATCGTCAACCCATGGCATGGGGCCTCGACACCCCCCCCCCCCCCCCCCCCCCCCCCCCACCCTCCTTCCCCGTGTTATTTGTCTAGTGGTAGGGGAGTTCGTTGTGCGGTTGGGATTTTTGTTCCCCGACAGCGGGGGGATGGGTGCTACATATCCCTTCGCTTTATATTTGAGAAGATAAGGCCCTTATACCCCCCCCCCCCCCTGGAAGAATGACGTACCCTCATTAGGGGCCGGCTTCAACCCGTAGGCTTACTTGGTGGTGAGGTAACCCTCCGGTCATAGCCGGCTACGGCCAAGGGTGGAAATAATAACAAGTTAAAATATTCAAAAGTTACAATATCACGGTCTTGGATCTGTTCAACTCGACTTGGTCATTAATTTGACCTTCCCTCTTTCACCTAACTTGGCGATGGGCCCATCCGTATTTCTCCCATAGTTCCCAAGGTAATTTACAAATTCAGAGTATGAAAAAGCAACTATAATGAGTTATATAACCATCATAACATGTAAATGGACGTAATGAGTGAAATTAAACTACTTATCATATAAGTCTCACTCATTATGGCTATGTCTTTCTGTTCATTTCCACCACAAGATGGATAATTTTTAGTAAAAATATTTTAAATTTTTATGGTTTTGGCTTTACCCTCCAGCTTTCCACTCCCTCCCTTTGTACTGATGTCCTTTGGGATTCGGGTTCAAACCCCAGGCTGGTTCTTGGTTCTGATGTTGCTCCCCCACGCCTCAGTTGGCTATGCCGAGGGCCCCAAAATACGCCCAAGACGTGCACAGGACCTTCGTGCGTCTTCACGAAGTGAAGAGACACCATTCGTCTCTAGGGTTTCAGCTGGGCCTCCGGACGCATCCCGTACCTACCGCCCCTACTTCCCCCCTCCCTACGCTGCCCACGCTGGCGCTAGGCGCTTGCTGCGGCGTCTAAGCCCACGTCGGCTGCGCCCAAGCCGGCTGCTTCGGCCAAGGCCAATGCAGGCGGACGACATTTTGATTGCATGGCCAACGGCGGATGCAGCGACTTTTTCGGTCGTGCATCGGCTTCCGCGATCGCCAGTTTCGGCGATGTCGTGCATGCCTCGATGACATCCTTGCCCACCTTGCTGTCAGAAAGCACCGTCCCATGATTGATTTGTCCAGGTGCGTGGAAATCGGCGGCAGCTGAGTGGACGGGAGTTCACGGCAGCGGTATGAGCAGTGCAGGGGGCACTATCCCAACTTACCCCTAAGACATCCCTCCGTGCGTTGCTGCCCCCTCCGTCTCACGGTGGGAGGTGTACACGCTCGAACTGGAGCAGCTGAGGGGGAGGGCGAGGGAGGAATGCTGCAGGGCGATGCGTTTCTGGAGACATGGACGTGGCGGATGGTCGCCTTGACCTGGCCGACGGATGCGATGGTCTTGGCTCGACCTTCAGCGAGGGCAAGCAGGCTGACGAAGTCGACGTGAACCTAGCGACGCAGCTCCAGCCGCTTTCTGAATTGACTGAAGATAGCGGTATTGGCACAGGCACTGGACTGCCGTCTAGACTCGAAGAGCATGAGCAGTCGTTTGCTGGGGGCAATCGTTTGGTTTCGTCGTTTCCGGAGCTGGAGCAGCAGGAACAGCAGCAGCACCACTCTTCCCACGTCCTACAACAGCAGCAACCTGAATTGGCGTCATATCAGCAGCTGCCCCCGCTGCCGCCGCTGCCTCAACAGCAGCAGCAGCATTACCAACAGCAGCAGGAACGGAACCACGAGGAAGAGAATCTCCCCTCTAATCATCTGTCGACTGGGGTAGGCCAGCAGCAGCAGCAGCAGCAGCAGCAGCAGCAGCAGCAGCGGCAGCAGCAGCAGCAGCAGCAGGAGCAGCAGCAGCAGCAGCAGCAGCAGCATCAGGTGTTGCCGCAACAGGGACAGTTCGCTGTGCAGCCAGTGTACCAACCGTTTGAACGGCTGAGCCCACCTCAAGGCACCTACATTCTCTGCCACCAAGACCAACTCATCCCGCCTCTCTCCCTCCCCCCGCATCCCGCTCC
>SZWC01011819.1:0-18495 GCA_023375785.1 Penium margaritaceum
CTCCTCCTCCTCCTCCTCCTCCTCCTCCTCCTCCTCCTGCTGCTGCTGTAGCTCCTGCTCCTGCTCCTGCTGCGGCTCCTGCTTCTGCTCCTGGTGCTCCTGTTGCTGCTGCTGTTGCTGCTGCTGCTGCTGCTGCTGCTGCTGCTGCTGCTGCTGCTGCTGCTGCAGCAGCAGCCGCTGACCCGCCCCCTCCCAAAGCAACTCCTCCGCGTTGACCTCCCATTGCTCCTGCTGCGGCTTTGCAAATGCTGCTTGGCCAGCAGCCCCAGCAGTGGCCACCCATTCTGCTGCCGGCTGCACCGGTAGCACTTCCTCCCCTGGAGCTTCCTGCTGGCCCATGCTGCGTCAGTTTGCTACGCTCTACTGTCCCGTAACAGTTAGGTTCGCTCTTGGCGTCTCAGGGCCAACGCTCCACGCATAAACTACTCTAGGCCTGCTGCTTTGTGCTCATGCTACGTGGTGGTGGGTAGTTGATGGGTGGTGGTGAGTAGGTAGTGCCAGTTGGTGGGTTGGTTGCAGCGGGGGGAGGGGGGGGGGGGGAGAGGGGAGATAAATTCTCACTCCTTGACGGAACCCACAATCAACGAATGGATGTGCTGCTCCACAGTGCGTGAGAGCTGAAGTGCGCTGCGTCTGCGAGTGCACTAGTTTTCACCGCATTGCACTCCCTTTGCAGTGCATTGCATGTGCACTTCAGCGCATTGTGTAGGCGCATTGGCAATACGACTGCGAGGGTCCATACGGCTGCCACTTTTCTCCCTGGCGTCCTTGCCTGCAACACCACTTGCTTGCTTGCCTCCACGCTTGCTTGCTTGTACGCTTGCTTGCATGCTTTAATACGCTGCATTGTGCCTTAGATTGCCCACGCAAAGCCACGCCATCCCCTGCCTCGCTACGGCATTTTGTTTCGACGCTGCGAACATCCAGAATTACATGGCAACGAACAAAGCACGCTCTTATAAGCTAAAACGTAAGCCAGCTGCTACTGACGTTGCCGCTGCAGCTGAAGCTGTCGCAGCCCCTGCCTCTGCTGCTGCCGAAGCCGGTGGTCGTACGAGTTGCTCATTCGGACTCAACCACGACCCTCCGCGTCTTCCAAACGTCGATAGCCTCACCCGCACGCGTGCTCCTCGCGCTTGCCTGCGCAGCTGCACCACGCGCGCCGTCGCAGGAAGCGGGTACTTGACAGACCGCGAGTCGGTCGCGATGCCGAGAGAGGAAGGCGACGCTGACATGAAGAAAAACCCCTACGCAGGTGGTAAGCCTCCTGTCACTGTTACCAGCCTACCGGCAGGCTGCACACTGCTCCGTCTCTAGCCGGCAGCAGCATAGGGTCACAGCGGGTGAGTCGCTGCACTGTCGAGCTCGGCGAGTCGGTGGTGGATAGGGTAGCATAGATGGAACTGAGCAGCGTGTCTAGACACCGCCACGTGCTCGACGAGCTTCCGTCGGCGTTTGTCCTCCACCTGGAAAGAGATTTTTTTCTCGTCATTTTCTAGTTGCGCAGCATCCCTTCTATACTCGGTTCGTGGGGAAAACGTTTTGTCGTTTTCATTTCTGATCTTCTGGGCTTTTCCCTGCGACCTTGTGCGCGTACGCGACCAGAAGACAGTCAAGGACATTCCAGGAGAAGGCTCATACAGTTATGGAATGTTGCCAAAAATTACGAAAGGCAAAACTAGCCGGAGGCGATGACCTGACCAGTCGCTACCATATTCGGCAACGAATACAGTGCACACACAGCGAGCGAATGTTCCGGTAACATATTTATCAAATACAAAACGGCGAGAGATGAATCGCAGTTCCATCCGCCGGCCAGTCTTGTCTGATCCATGTTCTGACCTGACGTAGACGTCTCGTGTCGTAGGCCGACCTAGCTGCGAGCTTTCGAAAGGCCTTCTGTTCGGTAACCATGTATTTAGGAAGTTTACTGAGATCGGTTTGCAGCTGCTGGTAAATATCTAATAAATACTGAACAGGACTTTCGTCAGAACAATCGTCAATATCTCAATCGGCACTTTTCGCACCTTTTTGGGTTCCAATCACTTCAATGGTCCAAAAAAGCAGTTTTTTTTGTTTTTTTCCGGGTTGTTAACTGAACTGTTTGCCCGCCACTGAAACTAACTTCAGTAGCATGTGAAACTGCCAATAACGCCCCTGTTTTGTCGACCGTCACCCTCATCTCCCCTCATTAGAGAGAAAATCACCCATCTGCTCCTGCATCACAACAAAAAGCCTGCTTGTGTTACATGTGACCTGCTGCACCGAACGGAGCATAGATGGTGAACAGGTAGAAGCTGCAAGGCAAAACATGATGTAGAATTTGGGACACTTGAGGAATTCATAATTAGCGTTAAGTGTACTTCTGTAACAGGTGCCGAAATGGTCGAACATATATATACAAGCGACAAGTTACGGATGAAGCATAGTCAAGATCTTTGCGTCAAACGTCAAGCGAAGCGTGCTGAGTCGCCTTGTGAGTGGTCAGATTCGAGAAGGTCCACCGAGAAGTCGGGGGTCTTCGAGAATCAACGGTGAAGATGCGCGATGCATCTGTATAAATCCATATTCGTCGAGATGCGACGAGAAGTCGATCAAAAGGTCATGACACTTCTGTTTGTAGGTTTGCAAGAGTGCTCAAAGCTGTCAGAAGGTTCGAGAATATCCACAGAGGGCGGGGCAGTTGGCCAATTTGCCCTCGGCCGTGAAAGTTTATATCGTGTTCCTCACAACGCGATGGGCTGTTTGTGTAATAATAAAAATGCCCACTCTACAAGATTAGGAACTTGTGTATGTCTGGTACGCAACACTTCCCCCCTTTCAGCCACAACGTCTTAGCGCGTTTGTAGTTGTGGCCCGGAGACGGCAATAGTAGCCGTCGATGAGATGATCTACGTTTCGAAGGTTTTCGTCGGGCTCCCTACTGTTATGCGCGGCGTCGTAACTGTGCCACTTGACGAGATATTCTGTTGTCTTGCCTCTTCATCGATGGCCGAGGATGTCCTCGATGACGTACTCCGTGTCTTCCTCCACTTGAACGGGAGGCGGAGAAGAGATCTCTGCCAGGGAAGTTCTCTCAAGGGTCTTCGTAGTGCTTGAGCCTAGTGACATGGAATACCGAATGAACGTGCATAGCGTCGGGGAGTTTGAGTCGCGCAACCACAGGGGTTTGCATGCGCTTGACCTCAAACGGTCCCAACCATTGAGATCTCAGCTTTGAACAGTTAGGTCCGAGGAGCTTCATGTTCGCCGAGGTGAGAAGGACTTTGTCGCCAGTAGTGAAGATGTCGTCGCTGCGATGTCAGTCAGATGCTCGCGACATCGCTACATGTGTCTTTGCGAGAGTTTGCCATGTTTCCTCCCAGAAGGTGGTGAAGTCTCGTCGTTGAACGTCAATTGATGGAACATTAATGCAGCTCTGTCGTCCGGCTGGTGTGGCAGGAAGTTTGCCATACACCACTTCAAACGGAGTTATACCTGTTGCGGTGGAAACTACCGAATCATATCGGGAGTTTTTGTGCCCAATACGTCCCATGGGGTTTCGCATAGTGTTTGGAGCAGTTGTTTGAGCGTCTGATTTGTCGTCTTGTTTTGACCGTCGGTTTGAGGATAAAACACCGTTGAAAGTCGCATCCTGCTTCCTTAGCGAGTCATCAGTTCGCACCAAAAATGGCTGGTAAATCGACTGTCTCTGCCTCTTGTGATGGTTCTCGGTACACCATGTAGCCGCACGATGTTGTTTAGAAACAGCCATGCTGTTGCTTGGGCAGTGACGGTGGTCGTTGTTGGGATGAAGTAGGACATTTCAGACAACCTGTCGACGACCACAAGGATGGCCTCATATCCCTTGATTGTGACTGGTAATCCGGTGAGGAAGTCCATGGAGATGTCTGCCCATGGTTCTGTCGTCATAAGGAGCGACTCCAGAAGTCCGGGTGGCCTCGTACGACGAGATTTTAATCGCTGATATGTGTTGTAGGTTTTGCAGAAATTGGCCACGTCGGATTGCATCTTGTCCCACCAATAGTTTTTTGCCAGCTTCTTCAGCGTCTTGTCCTCTCTAAAGTGTCCATCTGGATCGGTGTCGTGGCACTCTTCGAGCAGCATATGGCAAAGTTGGTCGTTCGGGGGAACGACCAACAGGGGAGTGAAGCGTCGTCGCAAATAGGGTGATTCGAACCAGAATTTGGTTTTATCATATCCGACATGCTGGTCGTAGCCTTGTAGGAAAAATCACTCGAGGTTGGGATCCAGCTACACTTGTTGGGTTGCCACGTCGGTCATGAAATCTGGTCGGCAGCTGAGTGCGTTCACTGGATCGGGTTTTCCTAACCACTACTCGATTTCGTAGTCGGACCCAAACTTGAGGAACTCCATCCATCGGGTTTGACGTCGGCTGAGATTCCGCTCTGTCTTCAAGTATTTCAACGTGTGGTGGTTGATGCGCATGATGCATCGGCAAAACTCCAGGTAACATTATCACGTCTTGAACGCGTGCACGACAGCTAGCATCTCCTTTTCGTGGACCGCGTAATTGAGTTCCGGTCTTTGCAGTTTTTGAGACATGTAGGCGACCAGTTGTCCCCCGTTGTCATGATCTTGTAGATGAATTGCGCCAATGGCTCGGACTGATGCATCCACAGTGATGACGTAGTTGACCGTTGGATTGTCTAATCGTAGGGCTGGCATCGAGGTCACCGCGTTTTGCAAAGCGTTGAACACTTCTCGTTCGCTGTCTCCCCACCGCCACTCATTTTCTTTTCGAGCGAGGTTGGAAAGAGGCGATGACACTCACGTGTGGTCCCGCATAAGTCGCCGGTAGTAATTGCATAATCCGAGGAAAACTTGAATTTCTCAAACGTTGGTCAGCGTCGGCCAATCAACGGCTGTTGCAACTTTTTTCGGATCCATGGTGATCTGTCCACCGATGATGACGTGACCCAAAATCTTGATCGAACGATGAACGAAGACGCATTTCGAGAGTTTTCCCAAAAAATTCTCTCTTTCTAAAACTTTGAGGACTTTTTGGGCATGTCCATCGTGCTCCTTTGGTGTGCGGGTGTATACCAGGATGTCCTTGAGGCACACCAAGACAAAATCGTCGAGGTACGGATGGAAAACTTTGTTTTATTGCCGCCATGAACGTCACTGGGGCATTTGTGAGTCCAAAGGGCATAATCATGAACTCGAAGTGCCAGTAGCGAGTTCGGAATGTTGTTTTCTCAATTTTGGTGGCTGCCACGCGTGTCCGGTGCTATCTGCAACATAAGTTGATTTTGTTGAGAATTTGGGCTGCTCGGAGTTGGTCTAAACGTTCATCGGCTTGAGGGAGAGGGTAGCGGTTCTTGATGGTAGCGGCATTCAACACCCTATAATCGACGCACATTCGCATCTCATCAGTTTTCTTTTCCACAAATAATACTAGTGCGACGTATGGTGATGTGGATGGGCGGATGCACCCCTGACCGAGCATCTCATCGAGCTACTTTTTTAGCTCGGTGAGCTCATGATCGCTCATTCGATAGGTCCCTCAAACGGTAGGTCTGTTGCCCGGCTTCAGCTTGATGCGATGGTTGATGTCTCATTGAGGAGGTAAGGTTTTTGGAAGTTTGTTGGGGAAGATGTATGCAAACTCCACGATGAGCGATGCAAACACTTCGGGTACCATCGCGAACTTTGTCGAGGCCGATCAGGCTACTGAGGCTCATCAAGCGGATGATGAGTTTGCTTTTGCCACTTTCGCTTCTCCCATTGGCTCAAGATGTATGAGCCACACACAAGCCCATCGTCATATAGAGTTTTTTTGCCACATTGAGCGGTATCGGCTGCATCAGTTGTCACTTTTCGGCTTCCGCCTCTTCCTCTACTGCTTCCACCTGTGCTGGTTTCGCTGTCGGCTTCCATCTTGCATGCAGAATTTGTTGTCAAGCGACGTCCACATCCATGTAGACATTGCGGTTGTTCCAGTCGACCTGCGAATTGTGCTAGTACAGAAAATCTTGTCCGAGGATGATTTTGTGATTGCTCATTGGACAAGACCTCCAGACCGTTACATCCAACGATCTCCCACTTGTAGTCGTAGTGGTTCTCGAAGTCACTGTATCTGTAGTCTCCCATCATCTGTTTTTCCTTCAAACACCCCTGGTTTGGTCTGCAAAACCAGCTTGCGAACCATGTCGTTGCTTACGAAGCTATGTGAAGCTCCCATCCAATAGTGTCGGTACCGTTGTGCAAATTCTTCATCCTCGAGGGTGAACTTTTCACAGTATCGTCTGTTGGTCTTCCTCGTACTTTTGTGATTGCTCATTGGCCTTTGTGATCTCAAAAACCCCTTGCGGTGATGTGGGCCGTTCAGATGGGCGATTGTTTTGGCGCACATCGCTCCTCATGAACAAGAGTTATGCCTATTACCCTTGCCCTTTGCCGTTTCCCAACTCATTTTTCTGTGACTTCCCCCCTTTTTGGGCGTGCTGCTTCCTCCAGCGATTTTGAGTGATGTCCCTGACGTTTCCACAATTGTAGCAGGTTTGCGTATCTCTGTGGTCGGCGACGTCCACTTCCATTGGAGTCGAAGAGTCCGTCAACTGGTGTTTTCTATTTCCACAATAAGCGTGGTTAGGAGGTCGCCACCCGTAGTATTCTTGGATTTGAGTGTTGTAGTTGGCGCTGAGGATCCTTTTTGCTGCTGCGATCATCCGCGGTAGGTCGTGCTAGATGGCAAAAATGGCGATTGTTCGCCGGATATCTTGCTTGAGGCTATTGTTGTAGTGAAAACAGAGTTTGTCAAGGTCGATGTCTGCTCCAGTGATGATCTCACGTAATCTCTTCATGTACTCCGGTACACTGGACTGCTGACGTAAACGTTGAAGTTTGTACCGTGCGTCAGATTTTTTGCTTAGTTATCCAAAGCGATTGAGAATTACGCGCGAGAATTCATTCCAGTCGGTTGGTGGTGTCGGTACATCTTGCCATTGTGGGTTGATCTGCTCCAAGGGCAGATTGCTTGCGGTCGGTGATGTGAAACAGGCGACGTGAGTCGTTGATGCTGCTTCGCTCATCTCCTGCTGCCGTTGGATGGTCTTTAGGTTGGACCACCAACTTAACGCCGTGCCACGCAAAAGCCCGACCGCAAGGTCAATTGTCTTTTGATCGTCGTCGTTGTCCTCGTTGAAGTACATCTTCAATCTCGTCAGCCACATCCAAACCGTTGGTCCTTTTGAGTTTGCAGGATCGAACGGTTGTGGTGGAGCTGGGCGAACTTTGGGTTCACTCAAGAGTTTAGAATTTCTCTCGACAAGTACCGCTTCACGTGCGTTTGCGTTACAAAGAGCCTCCATCATGATGTTGAGTTACTAGAGCAGGTGGTTGTTAACTCATTCGAGTGTGGAGATCCTATTCACCAATTCTTCGTTGACCCGCGCCTGTCGTCCAGTGCCACCTGTCGTCCTTGCTGTCGTCGTCAAGGCTATTGGTAAGGGCGGCTGGTTTATCGCCGTTGGGTCCGTGACCAGATTGGTCGCCAAAACCGTGGGAGTTGTCCCTGATGCCGCAAAGCCTGCCATGCTAGTATTTGCAGTCGCTTCACAGTTCGCATGCATCTGCACGTTCTGCTCCTCCATCACCAAAGTCATCGCCGAAGACCTGCTGTTGGTCGTCGGTTGTGCTCGCTTGCTTCATGTCATAGTCGCGAAGTCTGCGAAGTCTTGACGTGCGAGATGGGCTGAAGACTAATGCGAGGTAGTCCTCCAGATGGTTAAAGTAGTCATATGCCTCTCTAACATCGTTGTGCTCTGATACCAAGTGTTACACCAAACGGAGCGTAGATGGTGAACAGGTAGAAGTTGCGAGGCTAAGCCGGATTTAGAATTTGGGACACTTGAGAGTTCTATAATTAGTGGTAAGTGTACTTCGATGACAAGTGTCCAAATGGTTGAATATATGTATACAAGTGACGAGTTACGAATGAAGCATATTAGGGGTCGTTGGGTTGAATGTCGAGCGACGCATGTGGAGTCACGTCGTGAGTGGTCAGATTTGAGAAGGTCCGCCAAGAAGTCGGGGGTCTTCAAGAATCGATGGTGAAGATGCGTGATGCATCTTTATAAATCCAGATTCGTCGAGGTGCGTCGAGAAGTTGACTGAAAGGTCGTGACACTTCTATTTATAATGCGTGAGAGTGGTCAAAGCTGTCAGAAGATTCGAGAATATCCACTGAGGGCGGGGCAGTTGGTCGGTTTGCCCTCGGCCATCGAAGTGAATAGCACGGTCCTTGCAATGCAATGGGTTGTTTGTGTAATAACGAAAAGGCCCACTCGAGAAGATTAGGGACTCGTGTACGTCTGGCACATAACATTACGTAGCAGACATACACGAGTCTCTAATCTTTTGAGTGGGCATTTCTATCATTATACAAGTAACCCACCGAGCGTCGAGACCCCGATTTTCATTCAGATGGTCGAGGGCAATTCGGCTAGCTGCAATCGCCCTCCGATGAACCTTCTCACACTTCTTGACAACATTGTCCACTTTCGAGAATCATCGACAGAAGTGACGCAACGTTTCGGTGGAGTTCTCCACGCATAGAGATACATCAACCACGTCTCACTTGTAACTCGACATTTGTGCATCTATATTCAATAGTTTTGACACTTGTCATCGAAGAACACTTACTGTTAAATTTAAAGTGTCCCAAATTCTCAAATGCGTTCTGTCTCGCAATTTCTACCTGTTCACCATCTTTGCTCCGTTTGGCATAACACTTGGTATTAGAGTGCATCGGTGCTAGAGAAGCATCCAACTATTTTATCCATCCAAAGAACTACCTCACACAAGCCGTCAGAAAACCTCACATGTCAAGACTTTGTAGAATTCTCGACTACGATGTGAAGCGAGTAAGCGCATCCAACGAACAACAGAAAAAAAGACACACAAGACACCCCTTCCCTCAATCCTTTGTATGTCAATAGACTCTGTGGTCAGATTGAGACAAATGAAAGGAGAAACAGTGAGGTATAAGCACAATTAGAGTTGGAAATGTGAGGGAGAGCAAGAACCTATGGGGTGGAGCTCACAAACCGAGTCCACCCATCGCTTGGCGAGTTGGAGCTCACCGGCTCTCACCCAAAGTGTCAAAGCACAACACCCCTCATGTCCCACAAGGGTCAAACATGAGTTTCTTCCTAAACTAGGCCTGTCCAACGTACCACATGTTCACAGGGAGGACCTAACTAGGTCACCGAGTCACTGTAATTCAAACATGCACCACTGTAAACCTAGAATGTTTTCAGGCAGGGTACGAGCACTACCTCTTGCCATCGAGAGTGAAGCCATTACGTGTGGAGTGTATCAAGTGGCTGGTCACAGCTGCTCGGCAGCTGCCAGATATGCGTCCGCTCCCCCAGTCTTCTGTGCCCTCCGCCTCATCAGGATTCTGCAAGGCAACGAACGTGAGACAAGAGGTCACAGTAAGCTATGTACACAACATCACTCCCCATAACCACACGTCAAATAGGATCACAACCACAGTGGAACTGATGCAAGGAACGGCACAAGCACAACTATGGTGAATGATACAAACACGATTGAAGAGCAGAGGTCAATCCATAGTAAAGACAGGGTGCAATCACAGAGAACGTACAGTCAGAAGAAACTTCATACGGTTGATGGCCTTTGTCACAAATGGAGCCAGTAGCGAGTCGATGCCGACCCACATGAATTGAATCTCACCTCCATCCACCAAACCTCAAATGTAGTGGTACTGGACGTTGATATGCTTTGTACATGCATGGAACACACCAGAGTTCTTCGTGGTGGCCTTTGCGCTCTCTTTGTAACACTGAAGCACAACAGGGGGCATGGATTGACTGAGCTTACGCAACAGACACACTAACCACACACTCTGAGTCGCACCAGCATCCAGAGCTATAGACTCTACCTCTACCGTACTACGAGTGATGCAGTGATTTCCAATGTGCAAGGAGATGGCAGTTCCTCTGATGAGGAAGATCTAGCTGGTGCGACTCTTGCCGTCCGGGCTCCATGTCGAGTTACTGTCTGTGTGCCCGTTGAGAACCACGGAGGCTTGCCCTCGGTAGTGAAGGGGGGTGCGGGCAGTGGACTGAATGTAACGCACGCACTAGACATTAGCCTCAAGAACCCTCCTTCGTAGTGCCTGTGAGAACTGAGCAAGTAAGTTGACAGTGAAGGCAATGTCCGGCCGTGTCGTTGTGGCCAGGTACATGAGCAAGCCAAGGACTCACAAGTACAAGGTCATGTTGACTGGCTCCTCCAACTCTGCTGGATCATTAACCTTCTGATTGTCTTGGCTGTTGGGGGTGATCAGGGTTAATTCTGTATGCACACCGCTAAGTTGCACGGAAAAACACTCCTCCAGAGTGAGAGTGTACCATTCCTGATAGACCAAGAGCGCCCGACGAGCTTTATCACGCACAATGTGCATGCCTTGAAACACTACGACATCTCCTAGATCTTTCATTTTGTATGCCGATTGCAGCACACCCTTGGCTGCTTCAACGCCCTTTAGATCGGGCAAAGTGATAAGAAGGTTGTCGACGTAGACCAAGATGGCGGAAAAGCGGACAAGTGTCTTTGAGAGGAAAATCGATGGGTCCGTCACACTCTGAACATAGCCGGCTCGTAGGAGCATGCTGGTGATCTCCTTGTTCTAGCACCAGGGTGAATGCTTCATGTCGTACAGAGCCTTCTGCAGTCACCACGCATGGCCACTGCCATCCTCGAACACTGGGGGTTGGGCCATGTAGATCTCTTCGTCTAGCTTCCCATGCAGAAATGCGTTGTTGACATCCATCTGGTGGAGTTCTCAGTCATGTTGGGCCACCTGGGACAGCAAACCCAAGGCCGTGGTTGTGCGTCTAATTGGTGCGATGGTCTCAGTGAAGTTGATCCCTTCCACCTAAGGGAATGCCTTCGTACTCAGTCGTGCTTTGTAGCGTACGGCCGAGTTGTCTGGCTTTAGCTTCTTCCTCAAAGCCCACTTGGCATGAACAACCTTGCGTCTGCATAGGTCTACAAGCTTTTACACCCCATGTTCATCGATGGCCGCCAGCTTAGCCTCACACGCCGCATGCGAGAGTGCTGCATTGGACCTAACAAGAGCCTCACACAGCGTGTTGGGGTCTGGTGTCACTCCCACCACACTGGGGTCAAGGGTCGGAGCGGCTCCACTACGCATGGCCAAGGCATAGGCCACAGACGGAGGGCCAATAGTGACGGTGGACAGTCTGCAGAGTTGATTGCAACACCAAGCCCAGGAGTAGAGGGGAGGCCAACCAGCAAGGAGAGGCGAATACTAGATCAGATCTGACGCCAGAGTGCCGTTGCTGCTACCGCTGCTGATGCTGCTGCTATTGCGGTGGTGGGTCCTCCCACAACCTAATGTTGCTGTTGTGAGGTGATGGCTCCAACCATTACAGCTTGTTGCTTCTGCAGCCCACTACCACTGTTACGCTGCAGCTGCTGTCCATTGCTGCAACTATTGGCTGGTGCTGCTTCCACTACTGCATGATGCCAACACTGCAGATGCTTCTCTGTGGAAAAGTCATCACCATAGCGGCTGCTCTTACCCATTGCCACAGCCTATGGCTGCCGATGCTGCTTGCTGCTGCACGCCGCCACTATTGCAGCTTAGTTACTCCAGGTAGCTACCGCCAGTGCTATAGCTAGGCAGTTGTCCCAATGGTTGCGTAGCAGTCACTATGGTTGCTGCCCAATGTCATAGCTGCTAGCTGCGGTTGCCGCTCATTGCTGCACGTTGCCATGGCTGTAGCTACTGCTTCACGTAGCTGTCACCGATGTTGCGCCTATGTAGCTGTCACTGAGGCTGCTACCCGCTATCGTTGTTGTCGGTGGCCACTGCCACCCGCTACTCTGCTGCTCCGTTGCTATAGCCTCTGCTTCATGCATCCCCTTCATGGCTGTTGCTTCTACGTGGCTGTCGCTGCCGCTGCTACTACGCATAGTTGCCGCTCGGCTCAGCCATCGCTGTTGCTGCTACTCTGATACCAAATGTAGCAAATGGACGAGAAGCTTGGCCCACTAGGCCGAGACCATGGTACTTGAGGATCTCCGACCGTCAAGTCATCCCATCCGTTATCCCACAGGCCTGGACCAGTTCAAGCCACGTGGCACACTGGCTCTACATTCCTCCCACTTACGAATGGACCCGTCCTTGATGTCCAATGGGTATTGCACCCATACGCTTTGATACCAAAACAGACACACACCACACCCCTTTTCTCAATCCTTTGTGTGGCACTAGAATCTATGGTCAGATTGAGATAAACGGAAGGAGAAATAGTGAGGTGTGTACAGAGTTAGAGCTGGAAACGTGAGGGAGGTCGAGAACCTACGGGGTGGAGCTCGCTAACTGAGTCCATCCATCGGCTGGCAAGCTGGAGCTCACCGGTACTCACCCCAAGTGTCAAGGCACAATACCCCTCGTGTCCCACACGTATCAAAGCTGAGCTTGGTCCTAAAGTAGGCCTTTCCAACCTACCACATGTTTACAGGTAGGACCTGACTAGGTCACGAAGTCACTGTAATTCAAACATGCACAACTGCAAACCTTGAATTTTTTCACAAAAGGGTCGAGCACTCCCTCAGGCCACCGGGAGTGAAGCCAGCACATGTGGAATGCATCAGGTGGCTGGTCACAACTACTCGGTGGCTGCCGGACTCGCATTTGCTCCCCCAGGCTTCTGTGCCCTACACCTCATCAAGAGTCTCCAAGGCAATGAACATGAGCCAAGGGGTCATACAAAGCTATGTACACAATATCGCAGCAACGGCTTTGGCGATGGAGGAGCAGAATGTGTCTATGCACCCAAATTCTAAAGCAACAGCAAACGCTACCGTGGTAGGCTATGTGGCAGACGGATCAACCCCTACGGCTCCAACGACCAACCTGATCGTGGATCCAATGGTGGTAAACCAGCCGCCCCTACCGACATCCTCAACGTCAACAGTAGGAACGACAGGTGGCACCGGCTGACAGGCACAGATCAACGAAGAACTGGAAAATCCTATCTCTGCGCTCGAGGGGATCAATATCCATGTGCTCCAACAACTCAACGTTGAGATGGAGGCTCTTTGCAACGCAAGTGCCTGGGAAGAGGTGCACATCGAGAGAAATATCCAACTCTAGAAGGAACCCAAAACTTGTCCGACCCCCACCAGTACCGTTTGAACCTGCAGATTCCAAAGGACCAACGCTTTGGATATGGCTGACGAGTGTAGAGGTGTACTTCATTTTTGTTGGGGACAACGACAATCAAAAGACAATTGACATCGAGGCTGCGCTTTTACGTGGCACAACACTAAGTTGGTGGCCTGATTTAAAGGACCATCCAACGACAGCAGGAGACCGGTGGGGCCTCAAAATGACAGAATATCTTGTCAAGTGGGCCCAACTACGACACCACGCATAACAGCTGGAAACCTTACGGCAACCTCACAGACGTCGATCACCTGATCGTCGGATATTACCACCGTCACCGAGCCACATCTACACGCGCAACAAAACGTCGCGACTAAAAGGGGAGGAAGTATTACGTATCAGATATACACAAGTCCCTAGTCTTTCGAGTGGGAATTCTTGTCATTACACAAATAGCTCACCGCGCATCGAGACCCTGATTTCCACTCCGATTGTCAAGGAAAATTCAGCCAGTTGCCCTTGTCCTACAACAAACCTTCTCACACTTTCGGACAACATCGACCACTTTCAAGAATCATAAAGTAGAATGCCACGACCTTTCGGTCAACTTCTTGATGCATCGAGATTCATCGAGATTTGTAAAGATGCATCTCGCATCTTTGCCGTCAATCCTCCAAGCTCCCCGATTCCTCGGCAGAGCTTCTCAAATCCGACCACTCACGACGCGACTCCGCATGCGACGCTTGACGATTGACCAAACAAACCCGACTACGTCTCATTTGTAACTAGACACTTGTATGTATGTATTTGATCATTTCGACACTTGATATCAAAGTACACTTACCGCTAAGTATGAATTGCTCAAGTGTCCCAAATTCTCAAACATGTTTTGCCTCCCAACTTCTACTTGTTGACCATCTCCGCTCCGTTCAGCATAACATTACGCCGAGCAAAACTGTTATGCCAAGCAGAATGTAGGTGGTTCACGTGGATGAATTGCGGGACAAAAGTAAATTTGGGTGTTTTTGGGCTAATGGATAAATTTTATGAAGGAGTAACTGTACTTCAGTGACAAGTATCGAGTGTGTTAAGCACATGTATATGTTGCCGAGAACGAGAATTAGGCATAAGTCGGGTCTTGAGCGTTCGGGTCAAGCGACACATGAAAGGTCGTGCCGTGAGTGGCAGATTTGAGAAGCTTCACCGAGAAATTGGGGGGCTTTGAAAATATCGGAATTCTTCTGTGTAAAATTTGAGCATCGTCAAGAAGTACCGAACAATATCAAAACATTGATTTGGTTTGCGACAGTTCTGTCAACCATTCTACAAAGTGGTCAAAGGTGTCAGAAACGTCTAAAATGCAACACCGGAGGTCGGGGCAAGTGGCCCAAATGCCCTTGGCCAAACAACGGAAAAATCCTGAAGTCGCCATGCGGTGGGCCATGAATGTAAGAACAAAAATGCCCACTCGCCAGTTTGAGGGCCTCGTGTGCGTCAAGGACATAACACTTCCCCCTCCCCCCCCTCCTGTTTGTCCGCGATGTCTTGGAACGCTAGCAGACGTAGGTCAGTGACAGCGAAAATGTTGTGATGTGAGTCGTTCTTGTCTATTTGTATAGCTTATTGGGACCACTCGGTCCTGTCCATGCTCATGTAGATGCCTGATGCACACCCAGCCGGCACCAGAGGACAGACCAGTGGTGGCTCGACCCACCCTGAGCTGCCAGACAGTTGCCACGGTATCCCGGGTGCTTGCTTGGGTGCTTTTTCTATAGTTGCTAGAGTTTTCTTGATGGACTGGGTCTTGAGCCCAATATGAATGTGATGGATGAGAGTGCCAGAAAGTGACAAAAATAGGTTGCTCGATAAAAATCATCTGGCATGAAAGTTTCATAGAGGATGTTTCACAGGTTCCAACGCACTTCACGGAACTCGATACGGATTCCGTTTGAGTGAGATATGGATTTCCGAAGTTTGGAGATCATGGGTCGGGTTTAAGTGACGACCTGAGCACTTTGAGCTCAGAAGCTGGCAGGATTATTGGCCAGGATGGCTGAGAGCGGCCTTCAAGGAGAAAAGGCGACTGGAGGACCTCCAAGAGACTTCAAGGATGTCGCAGACCACGAGTGTAGGTCGTCCAAGTGGTGTGAGACATAATTCTCTTGTGTGACAAGGTGACTGCCGCTCATCCCGCTAGGCTAGGAGAGTGTGCTAGAGGGTAGACTTTGACAGAGTGTACCTCAGTGCTCCCTAGGCCAAATGAGGCATATAAGGGCTTGTTCGAAAGCTGTGACAATTTACTTTCTCACTCAATTGTCGACTCAGACATTCGCATTCTCTGCAGACCTACATTTGCTTCCGTAACTTCTGTCTTTGCAACCTGCAACTCCCTCTCACAAACAGTTGGCCCTGCCTAGGCAGCTCTTGGTGAGCCTGATCACCTCCCTGAGGGCTGCCCCAGTTTCCATCAGAATGTTTTACATTGGGTGTCTATTGATTGGTGCTAGACCTGTGCGTGTGACTAGTCGAAGCTTCCGGCTCAAGATTCCACATCTCTAGGTTCAGACGGTGTTGCATTTCGATGCTTGTGCGTAGAGTCGTGGCCAAACAAGTGGTTTTGGGCCGGTTTTAGGACAAAGTGACACTGCTGTGTACGTCATCAGCCATGTACCATGGCAGGTATTTATGCTGTGTTTCTGTCAATTGTCATTTCTCTCTACATTACTAAGCTGTTTGGAGCTTATGAGACTTTGTGCATCTCCCTAGTCTAACTCTTGCTATTTCTTGCACCTGCTTAGTTTCCTAGTGTGCCTACTGATTAGACTGTGTCGCCATGTTAGCAGCAGCAAGGCTAGGAAGCTTCCTAGTAGTTTCTCTTGGTATCACAGCAGTGAGGCATCTCTCGTTGAGTTGCACAATAGAGACGCAGTAGTGGCAGCAGTAGTGAGAGTCATAGCTAAAGCCACGGTGTTGAGAAGACCCACTAAGCCATGGTGACCCGCCATAGCAGATTGTAGTAGCAGAGGCACCCTTGCAACCGCATCACCAAACCACCACCACGAAGCAGCAAAGGGTTTTCCAACCCTCTCCAGCAGCAGTTGAGGCATGTGATGTTGAGAAGGGGTCCATGAAGGTTCCCTGAAGCTTCACTCAGGTCGCACCTACCACCCCCCATATTACCGCCGTTTTTGGAGTGTAAGGGCTAAATCTCTTGCAAAACCCTATCCACTGCATCCACTCCCCCCTCATTTCGTGCCATGTAGTCTCTAGGAAACAAGACAATGCTCTCAGACCAAGATTTTTCCACATTTCGGGCTGAAAAGAAAATGGTGACATTGTTGATTTTTCTGAAGGTTTTTTTTTTAACAAAACAATGGCCATTTAATTCAGCATTCTCTGGCATACAATTGCTCCAAATTTCACTTCATTTGAGCAACCTTCCTGCTGACATCATCATTGTAGGTGATGACGTCAGCACCAACACAGCCAAAGTTTTGGGTGGCACATCATTTTTTGCTAGTGTTCCAAATTGTAAAAACGCCAACGGTTTTTGATTTTGACAACGTTGAGTTTTGTACCCATACTGAGCAGCACCGATGCCGCCGGTTTGTGACAAGGGCAAGGGGCTAGGAGATCCTCCTTGTCGTCCTCTTTGGGCATCATGAATTCACGGTTGCAGTCACTCAAGATCGACGAGCTTCGTCGGACGCAGGATGAGATGTTTCGCCAGTACCAACGTCAGGCCAACGCGCTACAGGAGACCATGAAGTTACATGAAGTGCGTTTTGGTAGAGCCGCTGCTTAATGCCGGGTTGGTGCACGTGTCGCGGTTGCTGCTGCTGCTACTAGCAAGAATGCCGCAGATGCTGTAGCTACTGTTGCTGAATGCAGCTGCTGCTGCAGGTGTCAAGAATGACACCAGGTGATGACAGCCCAGTTGCTCCTCGGGGCAACTTGATGAGCAGTGCGAGTGGGCAGGGCCGCTGCATGATGGCAGGCTACAGTAGTTGCCGTGGCTGTTGCCGCTGCTGCTGATGCTGCTGGCGAGAATGCCGTAGATGGTGCAAACGCTGCGGCCAGACACGGCTGCTGCTGCCGGTGTCAAGAATATAGCTGCCGTTGTTGCGGATGCTTCTGCACCGGCCACTGACTGAACGGCCGGCAGTCGGTGAGAAGAGAATAACATCTGCAGATCCCTCTGGCTGCCGGCCTACCAGCACTCAGTAGGGCATTGACCCTTGTACCAGCACTCTGGGCAGTTAAAAGTGGTTGGTGAACTAGTGGCTGAACTGAGGTAGGCTAGAGCGCTGGACGGGGTGATGGCGGCAGCGGCAAGAGTGCTGCTGCAGCAGTCTGTGGGTATTGCCGCCGTCAGACTGGCGGCATGGCTCCACAGACCAGAAAGGTAGGAGCCTAGTGCTCAGCTGGCTGTCACGATGGCAGAAAGCTTTGTGATCCAGTTGATGAAAGAAACAAGCTCCAGCTGAGTGTGACGTTGTTGAGTGCAACGGCGGCAAGAATGCCGCCGCGGACGTCACTGCTTGAATCAAACCAACAGGGCTAGGTCCCTAATTGAGTGAGTGGGAGGCATGACCCTTCCTGCTCTGATACCAGTAGGTAGAGATGCTTGCTAAGACGGACCAATTGGTATGCACACAGCAAAAGAAACATGCAACGCCATGGGATGGGACAAGCTCTGTTCTCAGTTACGTAGAATTTAATGTTCACAAGGACAAGAAGAGTTAGTCAGAAGGGAGCGAGGTGATGTACACCGGTTGACCATGCCATCCATGTGAGTCTTTGTGGAGCCTGGACGCCATCCAGGGATCGAACCCAACCCTGGAGCGAATGGGCTCCAGGTGGTTTCTAAGACGCCGGTATAAGCCGGACATGTGGTCCCAAGGGATCAGCCACCCGGCATCACTCGTCTAATGCATGCATGATAGAAAGATACTCAAACCACATCAACCACAAGCGTATGTGCATGCATGCATCCCTGTGCAACGTGTTTCCCATGCAAAGCTACAGAAGTATCAAGCATATCAGCTTTCACCACTACAAGAAAGCTCTCCGAAAGTCCGGTATTGTGTTGTGACCGCCACTTGAGCATTTGGCTGTCAAGCTAGCACCATGCACTCCAGTGTTGCACCCAAGAGCTTAGGTGCACATCACTCACTTACTCTGTGTGTGTGTGTGTGTGTGTGTGTGTGTGTGTGTGTGTGTGTGTGTGTGTGTGTGTGTGTGTGTGTGTGTGTGTGTGTGTGTGTGTGTGTGTGTGTGTGTGTGTGTGTGTGCGTGTG
>SZWC01011819.1:28320-39301 GCA_023375785.1 Penium margaritaceum
GGGGGGGGGGGGGGGGGGGGGGGGACAGGTTCGACACCCAAGGTTGTCGCCTGGTGGAGGGCTCAAGCAAGAGTGAGCTTGCTGGTCGCTCGCTCTTGTCCTCCTTGCTGACAGGCAGCAGCTCACCTTTGAGTAACTCACCTCTCTTGGTCGTCACTTCCCTTTTCTAACGGGTTATCCTTTTGCGATCCTAACTCTCTCAGTAATTGGCATTTCCCCCTTCACGTCCCTTAGCTCCTCCCACTACATTTTACTTCCTACAGTACGTGCATGCGTGTGTATGTGCATCCTTGCGTGCGTGCATGCATGCGTGTTTACATGCATGCAAAAGTGTGTGTGTGCATGGCTGCTGCTACGTTGTGACTGCCGATATTGCTGATGCTCCTGCTGCCGCTGCTGTAGTAGCTGATGCTATTGCAGTTGCTGATGCTGCTGCGGCTTCTCTGGCTGCTGCACAAAGATGCAATGCAACCAGGGGGTTGGCGCCGCCGCTGCTGCTTCTACTTCAGCAGCTGCAGCTATGTTTACCGTTGGTGCTGCTGAGTGTAGTTGTACCTGCTGAGATGGAGGAAGCAAGCAGGGTGCAGCTGCTATCGCGGTAGTGGCTTTTGCTGTTGCGGAGGTGGCCTAAGCCGCCACCACACTTTCTGTACGCCACCGCCAAGAAGGCAGTCACGATGAGGGAAACTGCTGAAAACCGTTTGGCAGCATTCCGCCTCTGGCACTACCGGAGTACTACGTGACGTGAGTCCTCAGCTCAGGGCCTCCATGTCGCCAGGACCTGTACGCCCCATCCAGCCCAGCCCGGCCCAACCCAGATGCCTCCAGTGCCGATGCTATATGCTCTATGGTAGGAAGAAGAAGCCATGTCTCTCTACAGCTCTGATTCCATGAAGGAATGGAGAAATCCCCAAAGCACCATTCAATGTGCAAGGGCACGTGACACAAAACAAAATGAAGTAAACAGTGCTTCAAAAGGTGGATATACAGTGAAGATACACTTGAAAATATAGATGTGAATCTAGGCAACAACAGACCTGTGTATAAGTCTAGTCTCACCCACGTGCGTGCAAGTCCAACCAACTCATTAGAAAATAGGCTAACCCAGCTGCAAGCTCCAAATCAACAACAGGAGGGAACCCGACAAGCGTATGGGCTTCTCGGTTGTCCGAATGACAAACCGAAAGAAGCGCCAGATGTAGAAAAAGAAACTTTACGCAACTGGATTATGAATGTGCAATGATAGTGCCACTGAAGAAATGGGCCCCCGAAAGTGGTCACCGAGAAAACCCTAGAGAGAACGTGAGGGCGTGCCGGGTGGCGCTGTCGCTATTAAAGTAGCCATCGAGTGTCCCTGCATACCGGCAAGCCGTGGCGAGGCGACAAGTCCAGAGGTCACTGTAACGCACACACCAACACTCCCCCATGACCCGCAGACGCGAGTCACCACTAGCCAGCAAGGATCACAAGTCGATGGCAACGATAGTGCACTGCAAGGGGCAGGAGATAGGGCCACACAAGAAATTCTGACAGAGAGAGGAAGCAACAAGGGCGGGATATGAATCAGGTGGCACGAGGAGCAAACGTAAGGAGCCCAACAGTGCGTGCCGCAAACTTGAACTTGCCACTGCACAATGCTTTGGTGAGAAAGTGTGCACGCTGCTAACACGTGTCGACATGCACAACTCAGACATTGCCTCATGACATATGCTCACGTACAAAGTGATACTCAATGTTCATGTACTTTTTGTGCGTGTGACACATGCCATCATGCTCTGCTATGCGGCTTGTCCTCTCATTGTCGCAACTGATAGTGATGCAGTCGATGGGCTGGCACAACTGTTGCATGAGACGGCCCAACCACATGCTCTCATTGACCCTAGCCCCCAATGCGACATAATCAACCTCAGCTGAGCTCCGCGCTAAGTAATCCTGCTTGCTTCTCTTCTATCAGATAGCTATACCTCCAACAAGAAAGATGTAGCCAGACCGGCTGGGCGCATCGCGATCATGGGTCGAATCATTGTCATTGTACCCGTCAACGACAACAGACCCAGACGTGGGGTAGACACGATAAACTGCACCACGGGCAGAGCAGCCTCCAAATAGAGCTGACGCAAATGCTGTGAGAATTGTGACAAGAATTTCACTACAAAGGCAACATCTGCGTGTGTTATGCTCCCAAGGAACATCAGGGAGTCAATGACGCAAAGGTACGTCCTGACATAGATAGGCTCCCCCAGATTATCAGGATCTATTGATGTGAGAAGCCTCAACCCAACGGGCATCATGAGCATAGATGCAGAAGGGACATCGGCCAACAGGCTAGCAAAATGCTATCCAAGTGTCTTGACATAACCAGCCTAATGCACATGCAATGTGGGGTGCTGGCGATCACGCTCAATCTCCATTCCCAAGAAGACACGAGCTTGACCAAGATCCTTCATTCTATACACAGACTGGAGGAGATCCTTCACAGCCTAGACAGCCTTGGGGTCAGGGGATGCAATCAAGAGGTTGCCCACATAGACCAGGATAGCGACAAGGAATGCAGAGGGGGCACTCACGAACAGTGTTGGGTCCACTGTATTGCGCTGATAACCGTCCCGCTCCAAGGTAGCAGAGATATCAAGGTTCCAATAATGTGGGGATTTCTTCAAGCCATCCTTGGCCTTTCGGAGGTGCCAGACTCTGTCTATGCCATCCTCGAACCCTGGAGGATGGACGAGGTTGATCTCTTTCTTGATATTATTATGCAAGAAAGTATTGTTGACTTCCATCTGGTGTAGCTCCCAATCATGCTGTGTCACTTGAATCAACGAGGCCTTTGCCATGGTGTACTTGCCCATATGGGCAAAGGTGGCATCAAAGTCCACACGAGGTACTTAGGAGGATTCCCTGGCCGTGAGACGGGCCTTGTACCGTTCCTCCGAGCCATCGGGCCTCTCTTTCCTTCAAAATACCCAGCGGCTGAGATGGCCTTACAACTAGGTGGGAGCTTCACCTTCTCATAAATTCTATGTTCCTCTATTGCAGCAAGTTCCTCACGGATAGCTTGCTTGTGAAAGGTGCATATGGAGTGGAGCATTCTTGTTGCATTGTGTTTGGTTCAGGCACACGTATTGTGCTGCCACTTGCAATGAGTGCGGTGGTGATTGAGGGATGTGGCAGAGGCCAGGTAGACCTAGCTACTTAGATGACTGTGTAGAACTCATCAACGACAAGAGAGCATCCAAGCACGGTGTAAGGCCATACCACAGCTACCACCAAGCCAAGAGCATCAAGACTAGATACAAGACTAGGCTGTGTGGGGTTAACAACACCACCGTGAACTGGACGGACTGACCACATGGGCCCAGAGTGGTCAGCGAGGCTGTACAACTTGAGGATGAAGCAGAGCGAGGTGCAGACTGCAAACGTCACAGATGTCCGCCTGGTGTGTGAACAATCGGCGATGAGATGGGGGGCTACGAGGTTGCTACTGGGTCCGCTGCCGATGGAACCACAACTGGTGACACGGAAAATGACACAACAGGAGATGATGCAGATGCGGCAAGGAATGATGTAGGCAACGCGGAAGGGATAGAAGATGACATAGGTGGTGATGAAAATGCAACAAGAGATGAAGCTGGCAACAACGTAAATGCGGTAGGAGATGACACGGGCAATGACGTAGATGCAACAAGAGGTAGTGCAGGAAAAGATGCAGATGCAATAGGAGATGATGCTAGCAACGATGCACACACGACATGAGGTGATGCAAGCAACGACACAGATGCGACAAGAGATGACTTAGGCGACGGTGCATCAGGATACGGAGCTCAGCTACAACCAAAATGCACACACGCCACCTCCTCTTGGACAAGAGAAGGGAGCAAGCGACGGAACAGAACGAGCAATATTGAGTGGGAAGATACTCTCAAAGAAGAGATCATCGCGAGACTCAACAACCTGACAACACTCGGGGTGCCAAAAGTGCCAGGCCTTGGAATAAGAGGAAACACCAAGGAAAAGGCAAAGGCGACCTCAAGGAGACAGCTTTCCATCGCGTTGGTCCTCAGGGAGCCAAACATTGGCGATGCTGTCCCAGACACAAGCACGGCAAAGGGTACCACGACGACCATACTATCACTCAAATGGCGTGATATGACGACGTAGTGGGCTGTGGAGAACATGATTCCAAATCCATGTCATGTAGGACATGGCCTCAAAGGCAAATAGCGAAGGGATGCCAGAATCGACAAGAAGGGTGCAAACATTTTCAGCAAGAGTGCGGTTCTAGCGTTTCAACACTCCGTTGTCTTGCGGTGTATATGGAGGAAAGAGTTCCACATGAACTCCTTGAGATCGGAGTAAGTGGGCCGTGAGACACATGAAGTCCCCACCACGATTGGAGAAAAATGCTATCAACTTATGCTGGAAAGCACGCTCAACGTGGACAAGCCAACACTCGATCATGGGTCCAACATTGCTTTTCTGACGAAGGACAAAGATCCATCGAAAGCGAGAGAAATCATCCTTCAGACACAAGTCGTACGACCAACACCGCATGGACAAGGGCAAGGGGGTGTAGTGTGCGGGAGTCAAACAAAGAAAAGGACGGGTGATGCACCTTGCCTTATGTGTTATCAAGACGGTCAGTAGTGGATGGTGCAGGGAATGTGCCAGGGTCAGGACCAACAGCAGGTTGATGATGCAAGAGGCTATGGATGGCTTCTGTGTGCAAATGATACAGGTAGCAATGGAGAAAATGTGTGTGTGTGTGTGTGCAAGGGAAGGCGATGGAGCAACATGCACATGTGCTACTGAAGTGGCCGTGGACGATGGTACAAAAAAGGGAACACAATACAGTTTTTCGCAACACAAACGACAAAGTATAGGATGGCTAGGCGACTACAGCAACATAGTGCCACAAGAGGAGACAAAGTCCATGCCGTGATCATCCAAGGCCGGAATAGATCGCAAGATGACCTCAAGCACAGGGATGAAGAGGACATCACGCAAGAAGACGCCCCACGGCCGGACCAAAAAGACGCACAATGCCAATGCCTTGAACTGGCGACTCCTAGCCAGAGCTAGTGCGAATGAAGCAGACATCACTGACAGGCTCCAACGTGACAAATGCGGCATGAGACGATGTCATGTGATGAGTGACTCCGGAATCCATGTTCTAGAAACCACTTGGAACACGAGATGGAGCGGTGACGTGACACTACAAGCAAGGTCAGGAGAGGACGTAGTACAAAGAGAAGTGACAACAAAGTGATGGGGAAGGATGAACAACTGCCAATGCTCAATCCACTCCATCAATGACATAGCCCCACCATCCGATGTGCCCGGAAGGGCTCCATTCAGCGAACAACGGTGACCCCGGACTTGATAGTCAAACTCATACTGGAGTGGAAATCCTAAGGCCAAGGAGGAAGAGGGAATGTGAAGGCCGGCACAAATGTGTCCGGACTCTACGGCAGCTCAAGAAAGGAACAAGCTGTCGGCGGGGAGAGAGATGGAGCTGCGGACCGGAGCCACGAGAGAGGGATGTAGGATGAAGATGGCGGCCCACAGGCCATAGGGTAGTACGGCGGCAAAAGCCAATGCCACCCCGGATGAGGAATAGCGAAAGAGGCTGGCACAAAAGCCCGACCAGATGTCACATCCATCAAGGAAATGACGACGGTGGTCTCCCACTACACGGGATCAGACTTCCACGTGTGAGGGTCTCAACCAAATAGGATGGGTTAAAAGAGGGGGGGGGGGGCACTGTCTTCCTAGGCAACCAGAAAAATTCCCCAATGCCTGGGTCTCGACCACATGTGAAAGGAAACATGGCTGCATTTGCATCACGGAGTAGCAGCACCTTCCACAGTACCTCCTCCTCTGGGTACAAGGGAAACAACAGCACTGGCAATAGTGGAAGGGGTCCAAAGCACCAAGGAAACTGCCACAACTGTGGTAAGGCTGGACACTGGGCTCGGGAGTGCCGGGCACCCATGAATAAGGGAGTAGACAAAGATGAATGGTGAAGGGAAAATGGTGGGAAGGATCCCAAAGAATTGATGGTTGAGTGTGTCTCCAATAAAGGGAGGGCGATACTCAGGCCACGAGCTTACGGCCTTGAATCGGGCACAAACGAGCATACCACTTACAAGAAGAGAGACTTCATCTCTCTTGCTCCATGCAACAAGAACTTCAGATCTGCCAACAACAAGGTCGAGGCAGCAGAGGGGATTGGTGACAAGCTGGGCACAGTGGGTGTCAACAGTGAAGACTCCAATGTCAAGCTAGAGGGGGCAGTCTACTTGCCCTCCTTCACAGCCAACCTGCTCTCCGTCTCTAGGATAACTGACTATTGCATGACATTTGTTTTCACACAGAAGGAAACAATGATAGTCCCTACCAAGGACATCAAAATCCCCTACTCTACCAAGAAGGTTGTTGCATAGGTTCCTTGCATTGATGGAGTCTGCGTCTTGCAGACCAAAATAACAACATCAGCGGCTGAATCTTTGGCAGACATTGATGATGAGGAGAGTAGAGACACAAATTTTGATGACAAGGCACATGTTGGAGAAGCACAAGCAGTGGTAGCGGAAGATTCGACAACAAAACCGCAAGCAAATACAACCACCGAGGCTGTTCATTCTAGCCAGGGCACATCCTCTGAGAACTTGTGGAATAGGCGCTTTGGGCACGTGGCTCATCACACATTGCTTCTCATGGGAAAGTAGGAGCTAGTGCGTGGAATAGAGCTAGGTGATGAGGCAGAGGATCTTGTGTGAGCCATGCCTTCAAGGCAAGGCAAAGAAGAAACCCTTGAAGCATAATGGTACGCGTGCTCTCGCACCCCTTGACCTCATCCACTGTAATGTGTGTGGTCCCTTTCGCATACCGTCCAATGGAGGTGGCATATGTTTCCTCACATGCATCGACGGCAACAGCCACAAGGTTTGGTTAGACTTTCTAAGAAAAATGTGAGGTGAAGGAGTATCTACAAGCCTTTGTTGCTATGGTTGAGCGACAGACTGGAAAGAAGGTGAAGGCATCCTGGACAAACAATGGGGGAGAGTATGAAGTCTGCAACAAATGGCTAAGGACACAGGGCATTGAACACCAGAAATCTACTCCCTACTCACCTCAAAGCAACAGCGCAGCAAAGAGGATGAACCAGACCCTCCTGGGCATGACAAGGTGCATGCTCTTTGATGCCAAGCTACTTATAAGGTTCTGGGCTGAATCAGCATGCACGGCTACCTATCTTGTGAACATCACACCTGCCATAGCTCTATAGAGGAGAGGCAAGAAGAAGCAGATACAACAGCTGAGGGTGCCTCAAGAAGCATGGTCAGGCAAGAAGCAGAATGCCTCCCATCTCAAGGTGTTTGATTGCACTGGCTTTGCCAAGGTCAAGGGCGGCAAGGGTCTTGGAAAGCTTGGTGCAAGAGTACAAAAGTGTGTTTTCATCGGCTATGGACACCACTCTCAGAGCTTATAGACTGTGGGATGAAGGAGCTAAGAAGGTCATCCGCAACAAAGACGTGGATTTCCACGAAAGTTTTGTGAGTAAGGGAGAGCTTCTCCAACTTGAGAGAGTGGCTCACACTTCTCGAGGAGGGAGACAAAGCACCAGCACAATGACATGGGCTGGGTACTACAACAGGGAGAGAAGCTAATGAAGATGACTCGGAGGAATCAGACTCCGAGGCCGACATATCTTATCCTCTAGAGTATAAGGAGGATGCATCTCCCATCATCAATGAAAAAACAAACCTCCAGCCTCTATATCAACAGCAACAGCCAGCAGGTCCAAGAAGCAGTTCACGTCTCAAAGTTCCTCGGCAGCATTATGATGCAGACAAGGGTGAATGGACAGGCTTCAACTATTTGTTCTTGGTTCAAGAGGAGCCAACGTCTGTTGCAGAGGCACTCACGTGGGATGACAAAACTGAGCAGGGTGAAGCAATTTGCAGTGAAATCAGCTCCATTGGGGAGAATGGGCCATGGGTGCTGGTGGACAGACCTACCGGCGCTCACGTTGTGGGATCCAAGTGGGTGCTGAAAGTAAAAATGAAACATGATGGCAAAATAGACAAGTACAAGGCACGAGTGGTAGCAAAGGGGTTCTCTCAACAGCCTGGCATAGAGTACCATGAGACCTTTGCTCCTGTTGTGTCTTTCACCTCCATCCGGTCAATGCTTGCCATTGCTGCTGCCGAGAACATGGAGGTCCATCCGATGGATGTCAAGACATCATTTCTTTATGGAAAACTTGACAAGGAGGTATTGATGGAGGTTCCGGAGGGGGTTGATGCTCTTGAGGGCAAGGTGTGCAGATTGGTGAAGGTGCTCTATGGGCTAAAACAAGCGCCAAGACTTTGGTACCAGGAGATGGATACATTCATGGCCAAAGCATTTTTCATGCACTACGGCACCGACCCTGGTATGTATGTGCATGAGAGCAACAGAGGGGCTATGTTGGTCGTCTTGTACGTTGATGTCCTAATTCTATGCTCTTCTTCAATGCAACTGCTAGACAATCTCAAGGGGCAGCTGAGTAGCAGATTCAAGATGAAGGAAATGGTTCCTCTTGACTTCTACCTTGGAATTGCCATCAAGCGTGACAGAGAAGTAGGTACCATCAGCCTGAACCAGACAAAGTACATTGACTCCATCCTCAAACGATACGACATGGCAGATTGCAAGCCTACCAGCACACCCATGAGCTCACAGGGAAAGCTCTCCTCCTCCATGTCCCCATCCAATGAAGCAGAGAAAACTGACATGTTGGGCATCCCTTATCAGTTTGCAGTGGGTACTCTGATGTATGCTATGGTCGCCACTCAACGAGATATAGCCCATGCTGTTGGGCCGGTGAGCCGGTTTGTGGCCAATCCAGGGCCACTTCACTGGCAGGCTATGAAGCGCATCATGCGCTACCTTCAGGGGACGCGGCACGTGGGGCTCTTGTTTGGAGGCATCGCTGGATCCGCGTCACTCCGTCTCATGTGCTACACCGATGCTGATTGGGGAGGGAATAACGAAGACAGAAAATCTACCTCCGACTTCGTGTGCATGTTGAATGGAGGTGTAGTCATTTGGGCAATTCGCAAGTAGGAATGTGTCTCCCTGTCAACAGCTGAAGCTCAGTATATCGCCTTCGTTGAGGTGTGCAAAGAGATGCACTGGCTACAAATCTTGCTATCTGAGATAGAGGCACCTTAGGCAACAACGACGGTCATCAATATTGACAACATGAGCACGATTGACATGTCCAAGAACCCCGTCCTATCCAGGCGCATAGAGCACATCGAGATCCACTACCACTATGCTCAGGACTTGGTCCACAAGTACAAAGTGGAGCTCGAGTATGTCGGTACCAAGCTAAACCTGGCTGACATGCTTACAAAGCCACTGGGCAAGGATCTCCACCGAGCAGGCAGGCAAGGTATCGGCATGGTCAACGCAAGTGATGACAAATGATGATGCTCACTGACGCAAGGTGCAAGGGAGAGATTTGTTCAATGTTTTGGCCCCTTGTTCAATGTTGAAGGACGGATCAGGAGTGCTCTACCCCTTGTGGAGGTATGAGCCCTGGATCCGTCGTGGTGTGACTCAAGTACGCTCTGTCTCATGTGAGATATTGTCAACCGGCCTGAGGCAAATAGACTAGAAAACAGGGCCAACACAATAGCACCTGCCGTGCGCTCCTTGCATTTCAGCTAGGAGAAGATATCACCCTCAGGATCACGTTTACACACTGAGCAGTTCCGAGGCAATCACTTGCTAGCAACTGTGTCCACTTAACACTTGGTCACTTTCGCGCGAGGTGGTAGTCAAAGACTAGCTCCTGGGGCTTAGACCAGCCAGTGTCTTCTTTATACTGTTCCTTAGTTGGACAACTCTGTGAGGAGCATCCTGGGTCAGATTGTGTGATTAGAATGAGGAATGAGCCTAGTACATATAGTCCTAGGCCTGGCTTCTAAGGTGTGTGGGTAGTGGCACTTTTGAGGTGGCCACTCCACACCACCTCACCAGCTTGCCAATTGGCGCATCCACTGACTGCCAAGTGGCACATCCTCCTCATGCATGGAGAAATGTCTAAGAAACTTCCTATGTGTAGGAAGGTCAAAAACCTTCCTACGCACATCAAGGCTTGATCGCAGGACCTGTTGTCCCTAAGTCCAACATGCTATCCGTTGCACTACACTTCTGGTGTCTCATTTGGACTTGCACCATGAACAGGGTTTGAGGGACTTACTCCAAGGGAGCAGTGCATGCCCAACCTGTCCGTTAAGCCATAGCAGTGGCCATGGGGCAGAAGAAAACAACCACTTGCACCTTAAGCCACCTGCTGTGGTAGTTTTCTTCCGCATGAACCTGTAGCTCTGTTTTGTGTTTGTGCACGTCAGCTGTCGTGGTCTTTAGTTCTCATGTCGTGCTTTTTTTTTGGGTGGTAAACCTCAAGAGTAGGTCATAAAAATCCACCCCCTCCTTTACTCCATCCTGGGTAGGATGTGGGACTCGAAGAGAATGATACCACCAGTCGAGTGGTGGTGACCTCCAAAAGAACGAAGGCGTAGATCAGACCCGAGGGTCATCACCGGGCACTTTGGAGTGAGGGGCAACACTCTCTGACTGACCCAGGATTATCCTATTACTTCAGGTAAAAACCTACCCAGGAGGCCGATTGATCGCAATCAATCGAAGGTTGGGGAAGCCAGTCCTTTGGTTATGCTGGGGTCAATGGTTAGAATTGGGAGCTCGCCAGAGGCAACCCGTTCTTGTGGGGAAGGTGGGTATGCTGGGAATTGGGAGAAATGGAGAGGAGGGGAGTGGAGAAGGGGTTGAGGTGCTGGTTGACAGAAGGACGTGGCTGGGGGGGGGAATTGCTGCTCCACACCCAACAACTGCAGCGACATTCGGTAGAAAGTGGATAACCAAGAAGTGAATACGGTGGGTATGAGGTGTAGTCATGTGAAGGGGG
>SZWC01011819.1:39861-52972 GCA_023375785.1 Penium margaritaceum
GTGTGGGTATGTGTGTGTGTGTGTGGTTATGTGTGTGAGTGTGCATGTGGGACTGTGTGTGCATGTGTGTGTGTGTGTGTGTGTGTGTGTGTGTGCACTTGTGTGTGTTCTTGTGTGTATGTGTGTGCTTACGTGTATTTGGGGGATGGATGTGGTAGTGTCTGTATGCGTGGTTGTGGAAGGGTGTGGTTGAGTGTGTGGATGTGCATGGGATCGTATATGTGTGTTTGTGTAGATGTTGTGCGTGCGTAGGGTGTGTGTGAGTGTGAGGGTGTGTGTGTCATTGTGTGTGTATGTGTGTGGGTGTGTGTGAGTGTATGTGTGGAGGTGAGATACGCGTGGGCCAAGTGCAATTTCTTCTTCTTCTTTTTTTTTTGTGGCGGAGGCGCTATGTGGCGGGGGACCGGCCAGGGAGGGTGGCACAGTGCTTGGACCTGAAACGTGCTAGGGTCATGGTGGTGCAGACCTGAAGGACTGAGGGGGTTTTGTGCAGGTCTGAGCTGAGGTGAGTAAGCAAGCTCTGTAAGCGCGACCCCATGCCCATCGGCAGAACTTTCTGTCGCATTGCCATTGCTCGGGGTGTGGTCCAGGGGAGGGAAGGATGATGTCTTCGTCCCTGCGTAGTGCATTGTATGCATCCATGTTGGGGAGGTTTGCAACGTGGGCTGATTTGACGGCTGCGAGCGACAGGTGCATGAGTGATCTGAATCCTGCTTTGAAGGGGAGCTCATCATGAAGGTCAGTCTTATGCTCCTTGCAGCAGAGGGCACATCAGTCACTTGAGAAGGAGATGAGGGCGGGCTTTTCCGGGAATTCAGGGAAGCTTAGTCGTGAAGTTATGTTGGCACATGTAGGGTCGTCGGCTGGTCCAATGACTGTGCCCGCGAGTGTGTTGGGCGAGAGTTTCTCTCATTGTACAGGGTTCGAGTGGAGGACGGAGCAGAGGAGGGGGGGCGAGATTGTTCCATCCTTCTGCGGCAAGGGTAATGTGAGGATTTGAGCAATGTCGCTAGCTCGATACTTGCAGGGCGCGTGGCTGATAATGATGCATACTGTCTCCTCCGATGGCTGTGAAGGGGTGGAGGTCATATCGAGGGTGACTGCAACGGAGATGGGTGCGGTAGCTTCAGGGACCTGGACTTTAAGAGGTCCTAGTTTGAAGAAGGTTTCTGCCACCTTTTGGGACTCCAAGGTGTTAGCTACAGAGCTAACCACCTCTGGCAGAGAAGCCGCGAAACCGAAAAGCTCACAAAGGTTTTTAGGCCTTCTTCCTTTGTTGACATGTGTCATGCACCCCAAACTTAATCAGGCATACACTTCACCTTCAAGAGTACTAACGCCTTAGCATTACATCTCAAGAAGAGCTCAAGTCGTCAATACGCAAGAGAGCATCAAGCAAGGGTTGATTGATCAGCATGCAAGACAAGTCCTTTTATAGCTGTCTGTCCAGTCCTAGAACTCAAAAGCACATTCCTGGGAAGTGGCCTGAACCAGCCACGTCACCAATAGACTTGCACTGTGGGCTTGACACATAAGCATCCTAGTGTCAAGGTGACAGACCAACCATGTAGCGTCCAAGAAGCTACGGACTTTCTTTCTTGGAAGCTTCCACAGCAAACAAGATATGCATGGGGCCAGGATCGACCTCATGACCTCTCACTTGGCCAAATCAACAAAATGGCCAAGGTAACCACTCACCCACATGGTGTACTCACAGGTCATATNAAAGAGACACATTCCTGCTTGCGACTTGCCCAACTGACTGCACCTCCATTCAACATACACACAAAGCCGGAGGTAGATTTTCTGTCATCGATATTCCCTCCCCAATCAGCATCAGTGTAGCACATGAGACGGAGTGATGCGGATCCAGCGATGCCTCCAAACTGGAGCCCCACGTGCCGCGTCCCCTGAAGGTAGCGCATGATGCGCTTCACGGCCTGCCAGTGAAGTGGACCGGGATTGGCCACAAACCGGCTCACCTGCCCAACAGCATGGGCTATATCTGGTCGGGTGGCGACCATGGCATACATCAGACTGCCCACTGCAGACTGATATGGGATGCCCAGCATGTCAGTTTTCTCCGCTTCGTTGGATGGGGACATGGAGGTGGAGAGTTTGCACTCCGAGCTCATGGGTGTGCTGGCAGGTTTGCAATCTGCCATGTCGTATCGTTTGAGGATGGAGTCGATGTATTTTGTCTGGTTCAGGCTGATGGTACCTGCTGCTCTGTCGCGCTTGATTGCAATTCCAAGATAGAAGTCAAGAGGACCCATGTCCTTCATCTTGAATCTGCTACTCAGCTGCCCCTTGAGATCGTCTAGCAGCTGCGTTGAAGAGGAGCATAGAATCAGGTCATCAACGTACAAGGCGACCAACATAGTCCCTTTGTCACTCTCATGCACGTACATGCTAGGGTCATTGTCGCAGTGCATGAAGGACTCCTTGGCCATGAAGGTGTCCATCTCCTGGTACCAAAGTCTTGGCGCTTGTTTTAGCCCATAGAGTGCCTTCACCAATCTACACACCTTGCCCTGAGGAGCATCAACCCCCTCCGGAACCTCCATCAATACCTCCTTGTCAAGTTTGCCGTAAAGGAAGGCTGTCTTGACATCCATCTGGTGGACCTCCATGTTCTCGGCAGCAGCAATGGCGAGCATTGACCGGATGGAGGCAAACGTCACAACTGGGGCAAAGGTCTCATCGTACTCTGCGCCAGGCCGTTGGGAGAACCCCTTTGCTACCACCCGTGCCTTGTACTTGTCTATCTTGCCATCCTGTTTCTTTTTTACTTTCAGCACCCACTTGGACCCCACAACGTGAGCCCCGGTAGGTCTGTCCACCAGCACCCAGGTCCCATTCTCTTCAATGGAGCTGAGTTCACTGCGAATTGCTTCGTCCCACTCTGCTTTGTCAGGCCGAGTGAGTGCCTCTGCGACAGACGTTGGCTCCTCTTGAACCAAGAATGAATAGTTGAAGCCTGTCCATTCACCCCTATCTGCGTCGTAATGCTGCCGAGGTACTTTGAGGCGTGAACTGCTCCTTGAACCTGCTGGCTGGTGCTGTTGATGTAGAGGCTGGAGATCTGGTTCTTCGTTGATGATGGGAGAGGCATCATCCTCATGTTCCGGAGGATCGAATATGTCGGAATCAGAGTCTGATTCCTCCGAGTCATCTTCACGAGCTCCTCTCCCTGTTGCAGCACCTATCCCATGCCATTGTGCTGGTGCTTTGTCTCCCTCTTTTAGGAGAGTGAGCCACTCTCCCTGTTCTGGAGCGTTCTCGAGTTCGAGATGCTCTCCCTTACTCAAGACACTTCGTGGAAATCCACGTCTTTGCTGCGGATGACCTTCTTGGCTCCTTGGTCCCACAGTCGATAGGCTTTGTGGGCGGTGTCGTAACCGATGAAAATACACTTTCGTGCCCTTGCATCGAGCTTTCCAGGGCCCTCACCAGCCTGGACCTTGGCAAACCCGGTGCAACCGAACACCTTGAGATGGGAGGCGTCCGGCTTCCTGCCTGACCATGCTTCTTGAGGCGTCTTCAACTGCTGTGTCTGCTTCTTCATGCCTCTCCTTCGCAGAGCTGCTGCAGGTGTGAGGTTCACAAGGTATGTAGCCGTACGTGCTACTTCAGCCCAGAATCTAGGAGGAAGCTTAGCGTCAAAGAGCATGCAACTTGTCATGCCTAGGAGCGTCTGGTTCATCCTCTCTGCTACGCCATTGCTTTGAGGTGAGTAGGGCGTGGTTTTCTGGTGTTCAATGCCCTGTGTCTTGAGCCACTCCCTGCAAGCTTCGTACTCTCCCCCATTGTCTGTCCTGAATGCCTTCACCTTCTTTCCACTCTGTCGCTCAACCATAGCGACAAAGGCCTGTAGATTCTCCTTCACCTCACTTTTCTTTTTGAGAAAGTATAGCCAGACTTTGCGGCTGTTGTCGTCGATGCATGTGAGGAAATATCGGCTGCCTCCATTTGATGGTATGCGAATGGGACCAGATACGTCAGAGTGGACAAGATCAAGAGGTGCGAGAGCACGCGTTCCATTGCGCTTGAAGGGTTTCTTTTTCGCCTTGCCTTGAAGGCATGGCTCACACATGATATCCGCTCCCTCCACCTCATCACCTAGCTCCATCCCACGCACTAGCTCCTGCTTTCCCATGAGCTCCAATGTGCGATGAGCCACGTGTCCAAAGCGCCTGTGCCACAGGTTCTTGGAGGATGTGCACAGGTTAGAATGAACAGCCCCGGTGGCTGCATTTGCCTGCGGTTTTGTTGCCGAATCATCTGCTTCCATTACTTCCGCTGCTCTAACATCTCCTTCCTCATCTGAGTCTGCATCGCTGCTGTCCTCATCATCACTCTCGGCCAAAGATTCAGCCGTTGAAGTTGTCGTTTTGGTCTGCAAGACGTAGAGTCCATCAACGCGAGGAACGTGTGCGACAACCTTCTTGGAAGAGTAGGAAATGTTGATGTCCTTGGTGGGAACTATCACCGCTTCCTTCTCTGTAAAGACCACTGTCATGCCATGGTCAGTTATCTTAGAGACGGAGAGCAGGTTGGCTGTGAAGGAGGGCAAGTAGACCACCCCCTCTAGCTTGAGGTCGGAAACTCCACCGTTTACACCCACTGTGACCAGCTTGTCACCAATCCCCTCAGCTGCCTCAACCTTGCCGTTGGCGACTCTGAAGTTCTTGTTACACGGAGCGAGAGAGATGAAGTCTCCCTTCTCGTAAGTGGTGTGCTCGTTTGTGCCCGAGTCAAGGCCATAGGCTCCTGGCCTGAGTATCGCCCGCCCTTTGTTGGAGGCACACTCAGCCATCAAGCTTGTGGGATCCTTCCCACCATTTCCCCCTCGCCATTCATCCCCGTCTCCTCCCTCTCTCTTGGGTGCACGGCACTCTCGAGCCCAGTGTCCGGCCTTGCCACAGTTGTGGCAGTTTCCTTGGCGCTTTGCACCCCTTCCACTGTTGCTAGTGCTGTTGTTTCCCTTGTACCCAGAGGATGAGGTATTGCGGAAGGTGCCGCTGCTCCGTGAGGCAAAGGCAGCCATGTTTGCTTCACTACTGCTACGACGCATGGCTTCATTCCGCACATACTCAGAGACGGTGGTGTAGGAAACTAGATCTTCAGTCCAGCCTCCAATCACTGTTATCATGGGGCCCCAACTTTCCGGCAGCGTCATCAGAAAGATCATGGCCTGCATGTCGGATTTCAGGTCCCATCCCATTCCGGTGGCTTGTTGCAAGAGCGTCTGAAACTTCTGCATGAAGGCGGAGACATCCTCCCCTTCACCAAGCCTCATGCTGATGAGGTTTTGTAGAATGAAGAGACGGTTGGCAAGTGAGGAGGACTGAAACACCTTGCCGAGTTTGGCGTATGCCGCGGCTGCCACTGTACAACCGCTGATGTGCGAAAGGACTGAGGGTTGTATGGAGGACACAAGAATGGTGAGAGCCTTCTTGTTGAGCTTGACCCATGCCACAAGGTCAGCACCCTCCTCCTTTGGTGCTGGGATACTTCCGTCAAAATATCCTAGCAGATCTCTGTCATCCATGATGATCTCAAACTGCCACTTCCAGAGTGCAAACCCCTCTCCATCAAACTTGAGGATGGGCGAATGATTCCCTGGTTCCCCTGTCCCTGCCATCCCCACAACTACAANAGAAGAGGAAACTGCTTCCCCTGTTACCGTTGGCCGTTGCAAGCAGATGTAGGCTGATGTAGGCTGATGTAAGCCGATGTCAGCTCCCAAGGTAGAAAGGTGCAGATGTGTTGCATTCCCCTCCTGCTGATGTTGCCCTGCAAACAGAGAAGTTGGGTGAGAGCGAAGGCGCTCTCACTGCTTGTGACCTTAGCGGTTGCGTGCGTGAAAATTCCCTAACCAGAGGAGTGGGCCCATAACTNAGCATGCAAGACAAGTCCTTTTATAGCTGTCTGTCCAGTCCTAGAACTCAAAAGCACATTCCTGGGAAGTGGCCTGAACCAGCCACGTCACCAATAGACTTGCACTGTGGGCTTGACACATAAGCATCCTAGTGTCAAGGTGACAGACCAACCATGTAGCGTCCAAGAAGCTACGGACTTTCTTTCTTGGAAGCTTCCACAGCAAACAAGATATGCATGGGGCCAGGATCGACCTCATGACCTCTCACTTGGCCAAATCAACAAAATGGCCAAGGTAACCACTCACCCACATGGTGTACTCACAGGTCATATCTCACAAGAGACAGAGCATAGTTGAGTCACACTACAACGGATCTAGGGGTCATACCTCCACAAGGGGCAGAGCATTCCTGATCCGTCCTACAACACTGAACAAGGGGCAAAAACAATCAACACAAGGTGAGGTCCCAAAATTGCAACTTGTTACCAGGGTTGCTGATCCGGATGGAGGTGTCGCGCACCCAGATCTCCTTTGCAGCGCTTGATGGAAAGCGCTTCTTGTCTAGGAGTCACTTGTGGGCAGCTTCTGCTACGTGGGTTGAGACGGCAAGCGCTGTTTGTGGGGATGAGAGGAGGATGACATCATTGTCAACCTCGAAAGGATTGGAGATGGGAGCAATGGAAGTAAGAGCGACTTGTTATGTAGAGTGGTTGGGAGATCCATGAGCAGCTGGACTCGAAAGGGGTAGGGGAGGGATGACAATGGTTGGTTGGGGTACCCTTCCGACAGGCACAGGAGAGGGGGTGTCATCGGTTGAGGCTGCACTGAGAAACAATTGTTTTGTGGGTGCATTGTGCCTCCATTTGTTGGGTGTGGTTATAGTTCTCATCTTGTACATCCACCATGCCGACTCCTCGAGCACCTGTAACATGCAAGTCGCTGTTTAGCGGCTTTGTTAAGAAATCTACAAGCATTTTCTTGGTTGCAATGTGCTCCAGTTCCACGACAGCCTTGGCGACAAGGTCACGTGAGTAGTGGTACCGAATGTTGATGTGCTTTGTCTGATGGGAGATCATGTCGTCCTCTGCCATAATGATTGCACTTTGGTTTTCAATGCGGATGACCGTTGCTTCCTCTTGTAGTACCTTGATCTCATCAAGTAAACTTCGAAGCCATTGTGTTTCCTTGCATACTTCAGAGAGGGCAATGTACTCTGCCTCAGCAGTAGAAAGCGAGACACAGTCCTGCTTCCTGCTTGCCCACTGCACCACCGTTGAGAAGGTAGAGAAACCTTGAGGTGGACTTCCTGTCGTCAATCCGCCCTCCCCAGTCCGCGAAACTGTAGCATGTCAGTCGCACCGAGTCTGATCTTTCTAGACCTCCAAACCGAAGTCCCACGTGCCGAGTCTTCTTGAGGTAGCAAAAAATCCGCTTTATGGCCTGCCAATGTTCTGGCCCAGGATTGGCCACAAACCTGCTCACCTGGCCCACCGCATCAGCAATGTCATGTCGCGTTCCCACCATCACATACATGAGGCTCCCAATGGCGGACTGGTATAGAATGTTTTGCATTTCCCTCCGGTCTGCCTTGTTGCTTGGTGACATGGAGGAGGAGAGCTTGCAGTCAGAGGGCATGGGGGTGCTGACGGGTTTGCAGTCCTCCATGTTGTAGCGCGTCAAGACGTCCATGATGTACTTGGTCTGGTTGAACTCAATGATGCCTGCTTTGCGGTTGCGGTGAACTGCAATGCTGAGGTAGTATTGAAGAGGTCCCATGTCCTTCCTCTTGAACCTGCTGGCCAGATTTTTCTTAAGGTCCGTAAGGGCCTCCTGCAAGGAAGAACAAATGATAAGATCGTCCACATTCAATGCCACGAGCAGCAAGCCACGTTCGTCCTCCCGCGCATAGACGCTGGGATCATTCTTGCAGTGTGCAAAGGAGATCTCAGCCATAAAGTTGTCCATCTCCTTTTACCAGATCCGTGGAGCCTGTTTCAGCCCGTACAATACATTCACCAGCTTGCACACCTTACCCTTGGCTGCTTTGAAACCTTCCGGTACCTCCATTAGCGCATCCTTGTCGAGCTTCCCACAAAGGAAGGCTGTCTTCACATCCATCTGGTGGATCTCACGGTCTTTGGCGGCAGTGACGGCAAGCAGGGACCTGATGGAGGCAAACGTGACGATCAATGTGAAGGTCTCATTGTACTCAGACCCTGCGCGCTGTGAGAATCCTTTCACCACAACCCTTGCTTTGTACTTGTCGATGCTATCTTGCTTCCGCTTCAACCTGAGCACCCACTTTAAGCCCACCACGTGAGCGTTAGCGGGTCTGTCGACCAGCACCCATGTGCCATTTTCTTTGATGGATGCAAGCTCGCTGTCCACCGCCTCTTTTGACTTGGCCGAATCGGGCCCTGCCAGCGCGTCAGCCACAGTGAGAAGCTCTCTCTGAGCCAAACAGGACGTGCTCAGTCCAGTCCAGCTTCCGGTGTCAGCTTCATACGTTGGAGTTTGTTTTCTCTGTCGTGTGCTGCAACGCTGTATTGCTGGTGGATCTTTGCAATGCTGTTGCTCCTCTGCCGCAGGCTACCCTGAAGTTAAGTTTTCTTCTTTTGAAGAGCCACTGGCCTCTGAGCTGGTTTCAAAGGCCTCGGATGTCTCCGACTCTGTGTCGGAGCTCGCCAATGCATCAGCCTGCGCAACCGCTCTCCCTGCCACACCACTCTTCTTCATGGCCTGCCGCACTAGCTCCACTTGCCAGTTTTTGGGAGCTTGATCTCCTGACTCCAGGAGCACCAACCACTCTCCCTGTTTTGGAGCTTGTGTGGGATCAAGCACCTCTTCCTTGCCTGGTTTCCTCTCGTCAAAGGTCACTTCCCGGCTGGTGATGAGTCTTCTTGCTGCCAGGTCCCACAGGCGGTAGGTCTTGTGGGCTTTCTCATTGCCCACCATCACACACTTTCGTGCTCTTGCATCTAGCTTGCCGCCACCCTCTCCTGCCTGGACCTTTGCCCATGCGGTGCAGCCAAAGACTTTGAGGTGTGATGCATCCGGCTTCTTCCCTGATCATACTTCTTGTGGCGTCATCAGTTGCTTGCCCTTTTTCTTGCCGCGCCTGCCCAGAGCAGCCGTAGGAGTCAGGTTGAAAATGTAGCATGCCATTCTTGCCGCTTCCGTCCAAAAGCGTGGTGGAGTTTTTGCATCAAAGAGCATGTTGTGTACCATGCCGAGGATGATCTGGTTCATCCGCTCAGCCACACCATTGCATCGTGGTGTGTAGGGAGTTGTGGGCTGATGGTTGATTCGATTTTGCCGCAACCAGCCCTTGCATGCTTCATACTCTCCGCCGTTGGTGCTTCGTATTGCTTTGACTTTCTTTCCAGTCTGCCTCTCCTCCACGGCAACAAACTCCTGCATCATTTCTCTGACCTGACCCTTGGTTTTGAGGAAGAAGATCCACACCTTGCGGCTGTGGTCGTCGATGAAGGCCAGAAAACATTTGCTACCACCGTTTGACGCCGTGCGAAAGGGTCCACACACATCGGCGTGAATCAGGTCAAGGGTTGATTGTGCGCTGTGATGGTTGCGCTCAAAGCGCGTTTGCTTGGTCTTGCCTTGGAGCCAAGGATCACGCAGGCAGACACACTCAATCGCATCCTTCTTGCAACCATCCATGCCGCGGACCAGCTGTTGTTGCTGGATGACTTGGAGCGTGCTGTTTGCAACGTGCCCAAACCGCCTATGCCACAGATCAGAGTCTTTGTCCTTTGCGGCAGAAGATACTTTTTCAGTTTTTGTAGGTGTTCTCTCCTGCATTGGTGCCGAGACCACTGCCTCTGCCGCAACCGCATGACCCTCATCTTCTGAGCTCTTTGTTGTCGTTTTCTGCAATACATAGAGCCCGTCAACCTGTGGGACCTGTGCCATGAGATCTTTGTTGGCGTAGAGCACCTTAATGTCCTTGTTCCTGGCAATGACCGCCTTCTTTTGCGTGAACACCACCGTCATGCCGTTTTCCATTATTTTTTACACGGAGAGGAGGCTTGCCGCAAAAGAGGGCATGTAGACCATGTCACGTACCCGTAGATCCTTCTCCGCACCATTGAGACTGATGCTCACCAGATTTTCTCCCACGCCCTTTTCGTTCACAGCGCTACCGTTTGCGCATCTGAACCACCGCTCGGTGGAGCCGATGGAGGCAAATCCAGCCTAGTCATTGATTAAGTGATGGTCGGTGCCAGAGTTGAGCCCGAAAGCTCTTGGCCTGAGCAGCGCCGCTCCTTTTGCCGGAGGCGTGCTCTGTGCCATCATGTTGGTGGCTTCTTTGCCATTCTTTTGCTACCTTTGTTCCCACCGCTTCCGCCGTCTTCCTTCTTTGGTGAACTGAACTCTCTTGCCCAGTGCCCAGGTTTGCCGCAGTTGCGACAGTTGCCCTGTCGCTTGGGAGCCTTGCCGCCATTGTTGCCCCCACTGTCACCGCTTCCGCTGCCACCTTTCTGACCAGAGATTGACCCTTTTCTTGCGCAGCCACCGTAGCGTGCGGCATAGGCTGAGAAGTTATCCTCACTTCCGCTATAACGCATGGCCTTGTTCCGCACGTATTCTGCCACTTCCATGTATGTCAGGTCATCCTCCTTCCAACCGCCCATGAGGGTGATCATTGGGCTCCAGCTCTCTGGTAGCACCAAGAGGAGGATCATGGCTTGCATGTTTTCTTCAAGGTCACAGTTCATCTGGCGAGCCTCGCCAAGGAGTCCTTCAAACTCCTGGAGGACATCGGGGATTGATTCTCTCTCATTCACCCGCATGCTGATGAACCGTTGTAGGATGAATAATCTATTTGCGAGGGAGGTGGATTGGTGCACACGCTTGATCTTGTCGTAAGCTTTGGAAGCCAGTGTGTACCCAAAAATGATGGCAACATACTTCTAAGGAATCACGTTGCTGAGGAATGACATGACAATATCATTCCGTTTCATGCATGCCTTGTGCTCCAGTGAGCCCACCGCAGGAACCTGCTCCTCTCCCTTTAGAAGCTTGATGAAGCCGCACACTTTCATTGCCATTTCGAACTGCCAACTCCATAGCGGAAAGTCGTTCCCCTCAAAGACCGGGATTCCTCCCAAAGATCCGAGACCTTGCAGCAGTGCGGTAGCACTCACGCTTGCTCCAGTGGTCTGACATGTGGTAGCCACTATTGAGTTTGAGGACTGCCTTGCGGTAGCCCCTGTTGTGTTTAAGGACAACCCTGCGGCAGCCCCCATTGCTCCTGATGGGCCAGCCATTTTAGCTACCCTTTTCTACAATGTGCGTCTTTGCTACATGGAGGCTGATGTAGGCTGATTTTAGCTGATGTCTGCAACCGGTTTTAAGGTGCAGTTCTGTTGCTTACTCCTCCAGCCAATGTTTACCTGCAAACAAAGAAGACAGAACACACAAGCACACCCAAGGTCTTGCCTCTATGGGCACAGCTTGTCCTGGTTGAGACCGAAGGGTCGTGCCTCCAAGGGCAGAGCTTGTCCTTGGTCCATGTGTGCTAAGTGCAAGTTCAGCCGTTGGGGCTGATGAAGCAGATGGAGCTGATGGAGCTGATGAAGCTGACGTGCGCACCTAGAGAGAGAGAGTACCAAAGTTGAGCGAAGCGTGCCTTAAAACTGGTTAGTGTGGGCCCATAACCCTTTGTCAACCGGTCTGAGGCAAACGGACTAGAAAACAGGGCTGACACAATAGCACCTGCCGTCCACTCCTAGCATTTCAGCTAGGAGAAGATATCACCCTCAGGATCACGGTTCCACACTGAGCAGTTCCTAGGCAATCACTTGCTAGAAACTGTGTCCACTTAACACTTGGTCACTTTGGGGCGAGGTGGTAGTCAAAGACTAACTCCTGGGGCGTAGACCAACGATTTCCTTCTTTGTATTGTTCCTTAGTTGGACAACTCTGTGAGGAGCATCTAAGGCCAGATTGTGTGATTAGAATGAGGAATGTGCCTAGTACATATAGTCCTATGCCTGGCTTCTAAGGTGTGTGGGTAGTGGCACTTTTGGGGTGGCCACTCCACACCATCTTATCAGCTCGCCAATTGGCACATCCACTGACTGCCAAGTGGCACATCCTCCTCATGCATGGAGAAATGTCTAAGAAACTTCATATGTGCAGGAAGGTCAAAAACCTTCCTACGCACATCAAGGCTTGATCGCAGGACCTGTTGTCCCTAAGTCCAACATGCTATCATTTGCGCTACACTTCTGGTGTCTCGCTTGGACTTGCACCACGAACAAGGTTTGGGGGACTTCCTCCAAGGGAGCAGTGCATGCCCAACCTGTCCGTTAAGCCATAGCAGAGGCCATGGGGCATAAAAGGACAACAGATATGACCTGTGAGTACACCATTTGGGTGAGTGGTGAACTTTTCCATGGTGTTGATTTGGCCAAGTCAGAGGTCATGAGTTTGCTCATGGCCCCATGCACATCTTGTTTGTTATCAAAGCTTCCAACAAAGAAAGTCCATAGCTTCTTCAAATCTACATAGTTCATCTGTCACCTTGACACTTTGATGCCGATGTGTCCAGCCCACGACACAAGTCCATTAGTCATGTGGTCGGGTCAAGCCACACCCAAGGAATGTGCTTTTGAGTTCTCGGATTGAACAGACAACTATGAACGGGTTTGTCTTGCATGCTGATCAATTGACCCTTCCTTGATGCTCTCTTGCGTGCTAACGACTTGAGCTCTTCTTGAGATGTGTTGCTAAGGCGTTCATACTTTTAAGGTAGAGTGTATGCCTGATTAAGTTTGGGTTTCATGGCACATGTCAACAAAGGAAGAACGTGTAAAAACCTTTGTGAGATTTTTCGGTTTCGTGGCTTCACTGCTAGAGGTGGTTAGCTCAGTAGCTAACACCTAGTGCCTGCTTGCCTGCCTGCTTGCGTGCCTGCCTGCCTGCCTGCCTGCCTGCCTGCCTGCCTGCGTGCCTGTCTCCCTACCTGCTTGCCTGCCTGCCTGCCTGCCTGCCTGCCTGCCTGCCTTTCTGCCTGCCTGCCTGCCTTCGTGCGTGCCTGCCTGCCTGCTTGCATGCCTGCCTGCCTGCCTGCGTGCGTGTCTGCCTGTCTGCCTGCATGCGTGCCTGCCTGCCTGCCTTTGTGCGTGTGTGCCTGCCTGCCTGCATGCGTGCCTGCTTGCCTGCCTGCCTGCCTATGTGCCCACTGCATGCTTGCCTGCCTGC
>SZWC01011819.1:54851-72737 GCA_023375785.1 Penium margaritaceum
TGCCTGCCTGCCTGCCTGCCTGCCTGCGTGCTTGCCTTCCTACCTGCCTGTGTGCCTGCCCTCATGTCTGCCTGCGTGCATGCCTGCCTGCTTGCCTGCGTGCCTTCCAGCCTGGCTGCCTGTGTGCCTGTGTGCCTGCATGCATGCGTGCCTGCCTGCATGTATGCCTGCTTGCCTGCCTACATGCCTTCCTGCCTGCCTGCCTATATGTTGAAAATTTGCACCTCCGCATGCCCAAGTGCGGCACCGAGAGGTGGTGACGAGCTGCCAGAGAGTAGAAATTCCTTGCTGGTGGATCTAGAGGCTCAAGAATTGCTCAGATGCTAAAATGGATGATTGTCCCTAAAATTTGATGAATTGTTGAATCCGGTGGAAGTTGTTTCACCGGAATCGGATAAGTATCAAGGGAGATATTGCTTTCCAAAGTTAGGGTGTGCGCGACGGCTCTGAGAACCGGACCCGACTCGACTTCTGGTCGATAATCGACCGGACCGAGTAACAAAAGTGCCATCTGGAGAAATTGCTCCGGAAGGTCTGCCGAGGCGTCCGGTAGATAATCCACCTGATCCGGTGGATCATCCACTGGATCATGTAGTGCAGATTGTTACTGAGGGACTTCACCAGAAAATCTGGCTCGGCGTCTGAAACTCAGTAGAACGTTTTGTTACTTGGGGACCAGGTCAAAATTTTGAGTGCAGGTCCACAGACAGGTTTCAAACCTCGTCACACCCCATCACCAAACTCGACCTAAAAGTGGGGGAGGTGCATCAAAACAGTGCAGGGGACCCCTACACCACGTGCAATGGGATCTGCACCTTGGGAAAGGCGCTTTGTACGTGAAGGAAGGCGCCACGACATGTGCACGCCATGGAAGCGTTAGGCATTTCTATGATGGGTGAGACTTGCGCTTTGGCAAGCATACGTTGGGCTACGCTTGGCCAAATTGCACACGGTTTGGTGCGTTGGAAAGCTAATGACTAGCCCTACAAATATTTTGATAATTTGTATGTTCAAAATCTAATGCAAAATCGTTTTATTCCCTTCGCAAAACCGATTGTATCTAAATTCCTGCTCACATAGTGTGAGGCAACCAGAAAGCTCACGCTCAGTCTCGGATTCGTCTAAAACAGAAGAAGTGAACCAATAAATACGATCAGACAAACGTTGGGACCGCATCCATGCAGATTCCCCGACACTATGTGCCTGCCTGACTGCCTACATGCCTGCATGCCTGCTTGCATGTATGCCTTCCTGACTGCCTGCTTGCCTGCATGCCTGACTGATTGCCTGCATGCCTGCGTGCCTGCCTACCTGCCTGCATGCCTGCCTTTCTGCCTGGTTGTGTGCCTGCGTGCCTGCTGCCTGCCTGCATGCCTGCCTGCCTTCAAGTCCCTCCTCAACGAGGTAACTCACGGACCACACCTCCGTCGCCAGGTCAGGCGCTTTGAGCCTTCTCGCTGCAGCTCCCTTCTTCCCGACCGACTCCTCTACTCCTTTTTTTTCCTCCTCAAAGCATATCACCTCCATTGTGATGTATGGCAACATCCCCTATTTGTTGTTTCACCTTCTCCTCCCTCTCGGAGGTTGTGGAGGTTGCATGCCCAGGGCATGCCTCGCGGTCCCCGACCACATGAGCTCACGCAACATGGAGCTGATTAGTGCTACATGGTGTGTCGACGATTTCTTCCGCCTGCTGTCCTCTCCCAAAAACACTTGTCAGAGTCCACAGATTCTGCTGTCCACATCGCCTTCTAGTGGCCCCATTGGCCACACTTGTAGCAGGCTCCCTTTTGGGGCCTGTTGGAGCCTCTTTGCTCCAAACACGCCTGTCCCTCTTCCGCATCAGGTTCTGCCTTCTCAGTTCCCCTTGTGGAGTGTACAAAGTTGGCTACCACCACGTTGGTCTGCTACCCTTCTGCCACCTCCGTGGCCAAATCCGCAGCTCCCCTTGTGTATTCCCTCTTCCAGTGCCCCTCCTAGCCACACTGATGGCACTTGCCCTTCTTGGCATGGCGTGGACATGTCTTTTCCTCCCCTTATCTCCCTCTCCTCCTTGAGAGCGAACGATCTGGGTTGATGCTACGGACACTGTCCCTTGCTTCACCACTGTAGTTTGGGTCTACCGGTCGCACACTTGTATCGCCTCTTCAAACTTCAAAATTTTTTCCCATAGATCAACATTGATGTTGATCGTAGAGGCCCGACTGTTAGGAAGGGCCAAAAGGAGTGCCGATGCTTGCAAGAGGGAGTCAATGGCCCATTCCGACTGATGATAGCGAGATGCCATCGTCTCAACCTCTCGCACGAGCTTCGAGGGGCTCAACTCCTTGTCGGCTTAGAGGGTGAAAAGACATGTGACAAGGAAGAGACGTTGCGGAAGAGATGATGGATTGTGTGTAATGCAGAGGCTCTCCCAAACCTCCAATTCTTGAGTGCATCCTTGGAGGTGCATGACATCCTTGCCATTCCAATTGAAGAAGAAGCACCATCTTATTTTTGTGGTCCTTCAAGGCCTCTCTCTCCCTAGTCATGGCCATCTATGGAGGAACTCTCTCCTTCCCTTCAACCAGCTTGAGCATATCTTTCTTGTGGAAGTGAACATTNCGTTGCGGAAGAGATGATGGATTGTGTGTAATGCAGAGGCTCTCCCAAACCTCCAATTCTTGAGTGCATCCTTGGAGGTGCATGACATCCTTGCCATTCCAATTGAAGAAGAAGCACCATCTTATTTTTGTGGTCCTTCAAGGCCTCTCTCTCCCTAGTCATGGCCATCTATGGAGGAACTCTCTCCTTCCCTTCAACCAGCTTGAGCATATCTTTCTTGTGGAAGTGAACATTGGCCTGTCACCTCAAAGGAAGGAAGCCCATCCCATCAACATATAGGATGGAATAGCTCATGTCTTGCCTGGTCGTTGCCATGTCTTCATGTTAGACGCATGGATGTAGGTTTTCTTGGGATCCGTTGAAGGCGTGGGCCCATAATCCTTTCTTGGCTTGAGGGTGAATGTGCACCCTTGAGGAAACCAAGCTGACCTGGTTCATGCTTCGAACTGTTTTAGGAGGACTGGGATGAGAAAGGCGCATTGCTCCAAGGATGGAAAAGGACTTGGCTATGGGAGTCCCATCATGACATCAAAGTGTTGGCTGATTGATTTGATTTCAACAACGATGATTGTCTGCGTCCGTTGGCACATCTGCACCGGCTGCCCCGTTTGTGTCTGCAAGCCCCTCCAGGCCAGCTGCCCCAACTGCATCCGCCAGCCCCTCCGGGCTAGCTTCCCCATATGCGTCTACTGGCACATCTATGCCGGCCACCCCGTCTGTGTCTACAAGCCCCTCCGGGCCAGCTGCCCTATCGGTGTCCGCCAACACATCTAGGCCAGCTGCCCCGTCCGTGTCCGCTAGCCCCTCTGGGCAGGCTGCCCCATCTGCTTCCGCTGGCACCTCTGCGCCTGCCGCCCCGTCCTTGTCTTCCAACCTCTCTGGGCAAGCTGCCCCATCTACTTCCGCTAGCACCTCCACGGTGGCTGCCCTGTAAGCGCCTACAGGCTACACACGCTACCCGGGCAGGAGTCTCCGACCCTGACCGTTAGCGAGCACACAGGCCGCCACCTCGCGCCCCATCGCGCCACGACCCCCTATCATCCCACGAGGTTCTCTGCCTCCGCGTCCCAAAGTCGTGAGTGGGGACACTAGAACCAAAGCTTTTGGCTTGGCCACTTTGGTAGTCATCACTGACCTACATCCAAAGTCAGCTTTGGGCTACGCCATGCTCCATCAAGAGCATCGATATGCCGTCACAGCTACACTCACACGTACACCACCTGGGGCGCTAGACACGCGCACACTCACTATCTCACCCACCGAACGCTGAGAGGATCTAGCCATCCCACGTGAGGCTCGGGCGTCTCCCAAGGCCGCACACATTGAAGCTGCATGCACAGACGAGCTCGCCGCCATTCGGCAATATCAGGTTTACGAGCTTGTCGATCTTCCCCCCGGCAGAAAGGCCATCTGCGCCAAGTGGGTCCTCCGATGCAAGTGGAAGCCGGATGGGTCCCTGGACAAGTGCAAGGCCCGTCTTGCAGCTAAGGGGTTTACTTAGGTCCCTGGGATTGACTATGACAAGATCTTTGTCCCGGTCGATTGGTTCTCCACTAGCCAGGCGTTGTTCAACCTCGTTTCCCAGCATGGGTGGGAGCTGCATCAGATGGATGTGAGCAACGCCTTTCTCCATGGTTTCAACTCTCTTATATGATATGTTGCATACTTGCAGGATAATACATGGAGAAGGTCCAGGTTTAGACCTCGCTAGGCAAGGAAGCGAGCAAGGCTAGGCTCGCCATCCGCCCAATCATCACCCCGTTGGATGCTCACTGCACCTAACTACATTGTCGCGTGTGATTGTTGCTCCGTCACTCTTTGCTTGTCAAGCTCATCCCCGTCCATGGCATTCTTTGCCTACCTTGTCTCATGCCCCTCCCACTTCCCTCACTCTAACTAGGCATCCGTACCCTTCCGCCCACACGCGGATGTTATCAATGTCCACTCAATGCCCACGCTTTGTGGGGGTGTTTCCCTCACTCACAACGGCAACACCCTTCAGAAGGGTGATCGACGGTCCCTCAAACGAGCAACGGTCAATGACCATTGCTTGATCTTGTCTTCGTCGCTGGCTGTTGAAGTTCGTTGGCCACTCACATCTCTATGCCCTCTTGTCTCCCTCCCCCATGCACACATGTATAGATTAACTGAGAATGGCCTCACATGGGGGGACATCGTGCAAGCCCACCATGACTGGCATCGCTGGCTGCATGAAACGTCTATTTCACCAGGAGTGCCCTCTGGCACATACATGACCATTGCCTGACTCTCTATCTCTAATGCAGTAAATGCTAGGGATCGCACACTCTCACTGCCGTGCCGTGGATCATGTATGTTTGCCTTTGAGTGTCTCTGGGGGAGCTGCATATCACCCGGGTGCTGATCCTTAGGGGGCCACCATGCCGGTCTCAGCCGTGCATTGGTGAGAAGCCGCCCTCGGTTTGTTACCGAGCGGTTCGGTTCGACCCGCGAGTGGTGGCACATGCCCACTCGAACATCTTGCTCGGTGTTGGTGCGTGCTCACCAGCTGCTAATTCTCGTTTGCTCCTCTCACTCATTTGTCTTTTTGACTTGAACTATCAAGGCAAGCGTTTTACCGCGTCCATGACGTGCCTCGTGCTCTGTCGTGCTTTCTCGCCATGTCACACACATTTAAGCTAGGAAGCTACCGAGCAATTACTGGTATCAGAGCAATGGGGTTCCCCCCCTACTGCTCATCGCTCCTGGACCTGTGACCAGCTCACCAAAGGCTTGTCGCCATTGGCGGCCTTGCGGCACTCTTGCCGCCTGCTGCTACCAACCTTCTGTCAGCCGCGCATCATCATCACCCGCCACCTATGTGGCACCTAGCAGTCTACACCCGTCCTGTGTCTCTACCACAAGGGCCCCATCTTATGACCGTTCACACCCGCAGGTGGCTGCCCATCTCTCAGCTTTGCATGACATCTTCTCGTCCACGACATTCTGCCCTCTACAGAGGTGGCCTAGCCTCTCCCTCTTCGGCGTCCCACCATACCGTAGGACTCTCCGAGTGCTTGGCCGTTGTCTCATGTGCCGGGAGCTCCTTGCAACTCCCTCTCTTAAGCGCACCCCGTTGTTGCTATTTGCCGTTGCTACACTCAGAGCACTCTACTCCAGCTTCCCTCACTGTCTTGTGGCATTCTATCACTACCTCACACTCCTGTGTCCATGCATCCCCTCCTCACAGCACACTGCGGCATCTACACTCTTGGCTACCCTTGCAGCCACAGTCACAGGCACACTAGATTCACCTTCGCTTGATGGTCCACTAGACAAAGAGCTTGAATCCCCTCGTACAACCGCATGCCACGCCGATCATAGGTGGGAGGATCCATGCCTCTTTGGCCCACCTCCGTCCACCGACGACGACACACCTTTGTGGGCCTGTATGCTAGAGGATTCCTACTGGCACAACGACATCGCCATAACAGCCGAATGTGAGGAAGAGGATATTGATCGGGAAGTGTATACGGTGGACGATCTGCCTCTATCACTGTCTCTCCGCTAACATGCACCCTCCTCACGATCCACAGTCGCCAAACCCTGCATCTGCTGTCGATCCCACTCCTGCTCCATCTTCCACAGCAGCCGAATCAGCTAGACCGTCTGCGACTTATGAGGTCCCTGGAGTGAGACACGTCTTCCTTGTTCACACTGATTCCATTGGCCTGGTGGGCGCCATTCTCGACACAGTGGCAGGTGCCGCAGCAACCCTTGCAGCCACTGCCTGCGCGTGCAGAGCCTTGACGCAGACAAAGGTGGGTTGCGCGGCTGAAGCCTCTTTGCACGCAGCAGCATCTTTTACACTGCTCGCTGTTGCAACCACAAACATAGCCACACAGGTCATAGCAGGAGCAGCCTATGTTTCTACTACAGCATCCTCTGTTGTCGACGCAATGGCAACCGCCGTTGGTTCCATCCGCGCATCCACCGCAACCGCAATCCTGACTCGCACTGGTGCTCCGCGGGAGCTCACACCTTACGTCACCACGAGCGTCCTCGTTGTGTCAGCATCAGTAGTAGTGGCCCAAGCCACTGTCACAAGTCTTCTCTGCTTCACTGTGGCAGTCACCGGGTGGGTGGCTGTTCTCTTCTTCTCTGCGTCCGCAACTGTGCCTCCTCTCTTTGTATTGCTGCCTCGCCACTGGATCGGTGAGAACACTCTCCCACTTCACGTTGCACATTCATTCTCATCTCCTCTGCCCACTCTCTCTCACTATGCAAGGAAAAGAGGAGACAATAGAGGCCCTACAATCTGCCCTTAGTGAAGCCCAGGCAGCTCGTCGCAAGGCTGAAGATGATATGCAACAGGGGCATGAAGCACAGCAACAAATAGCAGCCACTGTCACAGAACTAGTCATAGAACGCTTACGCGCTGTCCCAGGCCTTGCTGTTGTTCTTCCTACTAAAGACACTACATCTGCTGAATCTTCTGTTCCTCCCAATGGAGGTGTTCCCAATTCCTCTTTCCCCACCCTCTCCACGGTTGCTCTTGCTCGGGTCCTTCCTGCGAGACAGAAGGCCTCTGAGACACCACCACAGCAGTACACTTCCAAAATCACCTTTATTTCATGGGAAAAACGCTTCAGCGCGTGGCCCCAAGGTGAAATGTTGTGGGAGCAATACATTCCCCCAAAGCCGCCTTTTGTTCCTCAGCCAGCTGAGGTGGCCCGGGCCATACACGCACTCATCAATGCGGTGCCTGGAAGCCTTCTCCACGACATTGGTATTTACAATGGCGACCCTACACGTGGCACACATGCTGACCATGTCGGTGGCTACGCCCTCATTCGTCGTCACAATACTGTAATTGAACATGCTGCCTAGAGTGCACTAACTGTGCAATTCAACACACTGCATATGAGGGCACATGAAACTGCACACGAGTACTGGATGCGTAGTCTGCGCGTGCAGCGTAACCTGGGCAAAGCAGCTCCTGGTCCTCTCTCAGCTTGTTTGTCCATTGTTGCCAGTCTCATTCCTGAGCGTTCTGATCTCTACCTTCATGTCTCCCAGTCAGAGCTCGAGCGTCTTGCTACTACTCTGGTCCTTGCGGACACTCCACCAGGCATTGGACCCCTCTATGACTTCACTGCTTTGCGCCTCACTGATTGGTGGAATATTCTACAAAACAAGCGCATGCATCACGCCGATCTTGCTGCAGTCACCACCTCCTTGTCCTCCTCTTCAATTGCCACCTCCTCGCCTCCATTCCCCTCTGCTCCTGCCGCAGCTCACTCCACTCAGGCTGCTTCTCAGAGAGGGGATAGCCAATCTGGTCGTGGGGGTGGCCGTGGTAGTAAAGGGCGTCGAGGTGGCCGGGGTGGCAAGCCTTCCTCCGGCTCTGTCCACAGCATTGATGTTACTTGCTAGAACCGTGGCGCCACTGGTCACTCTGCGCCCAAATGCCCAGCTCCTCATGATGACATTCACCTGGCATCATCCATGCGCACACATTGGGTGTGCACAGGTGTGATCTCCTCCTCCGTTATGGCCACGGTGACAGCCTCATCTTCCTCATCCTCCTCCTCTGCCTCCTCGCCTCACCACCACCTCTGCTCCCCTGCAACTATCACCGTCACCTACCAGTCTTTGGGGCTGGATTCCACCCCCGTCCGGCCCTCCATACTATGGTCCTCTGTGTTCCCACTGCGTCGCGCCCTCCTAGTCACGTGACGATGGTCGTGTCTCTTACCGCTCCTCCAATCGCTCCTTCGACTGCTCCTCTGACCGCCGTGACGAGGAGCGCATTCTTAAGCGTCGTCTGGCGGAGCTCCTTCACCTTCAATCTCAGGGAGGTGAGAGTGTGAGTGGCCACTGTTTTGTGTTTTTCTGTGACTCTGACGCCACCGTTTGTGGTGGTGCGTCTAGGGGTGTTCAGGGGGCCTTGCGTGATGACTGTGATTAGATTGAAGAGTGGTAGTCTCACACGTTCCCTGCTTGTCTTGGTGACCCCTCTTCCCTCTTTGTTGGTGGCACCGTGGCTGTCTGTCTTGTTCTTGCCACCACTCGTGCAGCCCATGGCCTCTCGATCATTGATTCCGGTGCCACCCATCACTTGACCTCCTTTTGCTCATCTTTTGTCTCACTCGGACCTGTCGGCTCTGTTCGGTCCATGCGTACTGGCTACGGCCAACTTCTCCCTGTCCACAGTGTTGGTGTCGTTTATTTTGTTGGCTCTGGCAACACTCTCTACCTTCCTGACGTGGTGTACGTTCCTGACCTTGAAGTCAGTCTGCTCTCAATGACCACGCTTGATGGCCAGGGCATGAACTCCTCATCCAGCTGCAGCCTTGCCTCGATCTCTCTACACTCGTCCGACCGCGTTGTTCTTTGTGGAGTGCGCTGTGACCGCCTGTTTTGTGTTCCTCTCTCATTGCCCTCGTCTTCCGCTCCGTCTGCCCTTGTCCACTACGCACCCTCCCTTTCTCCTACCCATGCTGATCTCTTGCATCGTCAGCTCTGTCACATTCACACTGCTGCCATCCAGCGCCTTCTCCGCCTTCGGCCTGCTACCGGACATGTTTGGCCACCTTTGCACCTCTTTGTTCCTCGGCATGTCTTGACTACTCGAGTGGCAAAGTGCATCGCTCACCATTCTCCACGGCTGAGTCCACATCCTCTCATCCTCTTGACCTCGTCCATGCAGACTTCATGGGGCCATTGCCACATGACTTCCTTGGTGGCCTTGGTCGTTACGTCCTCTGCTTGACAGATGACTTCTCTCCGTACCGTTGGGTCTTTTGTCTCTGCCACAAGAGTGATATCACAGATGTCCTTGAAACCTGGCTTCCTCAAGCCGAGCGTGCCTGTCTTTGTCCCTTGTGTGTGTTTTGTAGTGACAGAGGGGGTATGTTTTTCAGTCCTACCTCTTGCTTGCTTGAGTCACGTGGTGTTTGCTTGAGTCATTTGCCCCTTACACTCCGTAGCAAAACAGCGTTTCTGAGCATTGGAATCGCACTCTTGCCGACGGGGTGCGTGCCCTTCTCTCCATCTATGGTCAATCTCCCTTGCTCCCCTTTGAGGCCATGTCCTACATGACGTGGGTCTGGAACCGCGTTCCTCATGGTCCTCTTCCTCACACTATCACCCCGTTCGAGCGCTGGACGGGTCGGCGTGCTGACCTCCGTCTTGCTTGAGTGTTGGGGTGTCTTGCTTCCGTGTGGCTTCCGGCTGACCAACGGGTTGGTAAGTTGTCTCCTCGTGGTTGCTTGTGTGTGTTCCTTGGTATCTCACCGTTCTCCAAAGCTTAGCGGTTCTGGGATCCCCCTTGCAGCCGTGTCATTCAGTCCCGTGACGCGCTCTTCTTTGAACACTTGTTTGAGCGTGACACTCCTTGCTTCAGCGGGTCCCTCTCTCTCTCTGTCGTCTTGCGGTGGGGGTGGCACTATTCCCTCTGGGGCGTCAGATCTCCCCTCCGTGCGTCCCTAGGCACCCCCTACCTCGTCAGCTTCCTTGGAACCCTCTGGCTCCTCTGTCCCTACATCCTTGTCCGGCCCTCCGCCATCAGAGTCCACTCCCCCCTCATCGTCTCCTCCCTCCTTTGTGTCTCCACCCTCTGAATCCCCTAAACCCTCTGACTCGTCCCCTGCCTCAGAGCCTGTCACGCTCCCAACTCCTCTTGACCTCTCTGAGCACTCTGCCGGTCATGTCTCTCCCTCTCTTCCTGCCTCTGTGCACCCACCATCTCCTCCATTGACCTCGCCAATCTGTCCCACCATTCTCACGCTACATGTGTGGCGGTTGCCTCACGGCACTACCTTCTCACTCTCATCCTGTTGTTTCTGGTGACCCTGGCCTCTGGGCTCTTGGGCTTGCAACCTCTGCCTTGTCCATAGCTATCTCCGTCGTACATCCCAACACCGCCCTTGGCTACTCCCTCATTGAACAAGAGTTCCACTCAGCTCTCTCCTCATCCGTAGCTGGGTATGTTGCCTCGTGATTTGTTACTGCTGGTCTCTCTTACCTTTTGCCTGAACCTTTGACAATCCAGGTGGCTCGCACTGCCACTGACTCTCCCTTGTGGGAACAAACCATGAAGTTTGAGCCTGACGCACTGTCTGAGCATGGCTTGTATGAGCTCATGGATCTTCCACCAGGCTGCAAAGCTATTGCGGCCAAATGGGTGTACCGTCGCAAAGTGAACCCTGACAACATTATTAAGCGGTACAAGGCGAATCTCATTGCAAAGGGGTCCTCCCAGATCCCTGGGGTTGACATTGACGAGACGTTCGCTCCAGTCGATCGCTACACAACTGCTTGGGCATTCCTCAGCCTGGTTGCTCAGCATGACTAGGAGCTGGAGCAGATTGATGTCAACAATGAATTCTTACATGGCAGACTGGATGAGGAAATCTACATGGTGCAGCCGCCTGGTTTCTTCGATGGGACAAACCGTGTGTGGCGCTTGGGCAATGCCCTCTATGGCCTCAAGCAGTCCCCGCACTACTAGAACCAAGAAATCACAGTGACCCTGGAAAAGGGAGGCTTTTGAAGAAGTCCCGTGGACCCTGCTCTGTTTCTCAGTGCCCCCACCAAGCTGCATATGTCCGTGAATTGGGGGAGCGTTTTGCCCCCCTCCTTGCTGCAGTCCCGACGGCTTCCACGCCCTTGACCCCCTCTGGTCAGTCATTGCTGAAGTCCTTGGACCCTTCGAAACTAGGGGAGACAGTCAACGTGACTGACTACCTCCGGGTCATCAGTTCTCTGATATACCTTGCCACCACCACACGTGTTGATGTTGCCTTTGCTGTGAACATCGTGTCTCCATTCTCTGAGTGTCCCCGTGAATGGCATCTTGAGGCTGCATTGCAGGTAGTACAGTGTGCACTCTCCTCGCCTCGTGTCTGTCTGTACTTTCTTGCGCAACCCTCAGTCGTGGTTGATGGCTTCACTGACCTTGACTGGGCACATGACTCCGATGCACGCAACACAGCAGGGTACATCTTCATGGTTGGTGGAACCGCCATTCCTTGGGAAATCGGGAAACAAGGGTGTGTTGCCCATAGCACGGCCGAGGCTGAGTATGTTGCTCTTGGCGCATGCGCTTTTGAAACTGTCTAGCTATGTCGTTTGCTGCAGCAATTGTGTGTCCCCATCTGTTGCATCACTCTGCGCTGCTACAATCAAAGCACAAAGGCCATTGCCAAAAACAGTTGCATGCATCACTCACGCACCAAGCACATCAATATTGAGCATCACTTTGTTCACGAGTGCATTGCTGCTGGTATTGTTCAAGTTGCCTGGGTGGACACCCGTTTTAACCAAAGCCTTCAGTCGAAATGTCTTCAAAATTGTTGTCCATGGTGTTGGATGTTGGTTTGTGAACCACAGATATGTCGTGACCTCTGGCCTCGCTGCACACTTACCTCATTCATGCAAGTGACTGATGCTGGAATGACTCTGGCGCCGACATCACAGCGTCCCTCGTGATGAGGTGTGCACAAGAAGAAGAGCTGTGGAAATTTGCATTGTGGCTCATGACAAGGGCTTTATAGACATGTGTTTTCGTTGCATTAACGCTAGGTTTCCTAGTGCTACTGTGCTGGGGAGGGGGGCTGAGCACCCGGAGTTGTGTCACTTAGGCTGTCTCAACAGAATTCTGTCGATGTGTGGGCTCGCAGGATAATGTGGCCAGGAGGTTCAAGATCGAGGCTTGTCCGGGCCTCGTAGTGACAAGCGAAGTTGGAGCTCGCCGCCCCTCGCTCGTCACTACTCTCGCTCCCGCTAGCAGCTCTGTGTCTTGTGACTCGTCGTTTTCTCCTCTCACTTGTTCTCCGCGACACTATGCGTGGTGCAAAACCTCTCTTGGTTCCTCACCCCACATTCTTCCGTTCCCTCGTCACACCAGGTCTCATTACCCACTGGTATCCGAGCAATGTGAGGGGGGAATGCATCGCACACGGCATCACGCATGTGGTCTTGTTCGCGTGTGACATCTCACCGTTGCCGCCGTCACCGCCATCGCTTCCGCCACCTCTGCCACTCTCTAACAGTCGCAGGGGTCCTTAGGGAGGAGGACCTCACTCCCACAAGCCTTCGGCCTCCTTTCTTGGTGGCGGATTGTAGCAAATCACGGGAAAAACGTAGGTTAGGACGTACTTCCCTCACCTGCGGACCCTTCCTCCTGCACTTCTCTCGCATCACTCACCAGCTGCAATCTTCGCAGCTGGTCCTCCCACCTCACTCCCGTTCTTCCGTTACAGGGATCTTCAAGCTGCATCACCCGCGTGACTGCACCAACGGCAGTCGCACGGCGGCAGCCGCGGCCCCCACAACTGCAACCACTTGTGCGTCTGGGTGCCAGCAGCAACTGCGTCAGTTGCAGCAGCTGAGACCGCAGTTCCCTTCAGTAGCCATAGTTTCCTTCAACTGCTGCGACTGTTGCCTCTTATGCGACTGCCGCCTCCCCACCGGACTACCTTGCAGTGGCACGAGTTACAGTGCCGATTACACCCGCAGCAGTACATGCAGCAGCAATAGCATCATCCGCAGCCGCAACAGAAGCATCGGCAATTGCAACAGCAGTGCAGGCAACAGTAGTTGCATTGGCACCAACAATGTGGCAGCCACTTTGGCCCTAACAGCGGAAACATTGGCTGTAGCAGCAACAGCAGCACGCGCAGACGCAACAACACTGTTTGCACTAGTGCTGGTAGCCGCATCAACCGTAGCAGCATCAGCATTGTCAGGAGTAGTAGCAGCAGCAGCACGCGCAATAGCATTTTTTTGCAACAGCGCTGGCAGCCGCATCAACCACACCAGCAGCAGCATTGTCAGCAGTAGCAGCAGCAGTACGCGCAACAGCGTTTTTTGCATCAGCCGCATCGGCAGCAGATTGCACCGCTTCAGTGGTGCTGCGTCCACCACGCTGGCTCTTTGTGACGCTCACTGCGCGCTTCCTCCTGGTGTTTACTACGAGGGAGGGCCGCCGCATCGTCACACGAGACATCGCAAAGGCATGAGTAGCGACCGAGCGTCTGCATCCACAAGAGCGTCGTCTACGCGGACTACTCGCCACCGACCGTTGAGCGTCTCCCCACCTTTTCTCCTGGGGGGGGGGTCCGCAGCCACAGGTCCCTCCCGATCTGTACACTGCATTTACCGAGGACGTGTTGAATGTTTTTGCCCCTTGTTCAGTGTTGTAGGACGGATCAGGAATGCTCTGCCCCTTGTGGAGGTATGACCCCTAGATCCGTTGTTGTGTGCCTCAACTATGCTCTGTCTCTTGTGAGATATGACCTGTGAGTACACCATGTGGGTGAGTGGTTACCTTGGCCATTTTGTTGATTTGGCCAAGTGAGAGGTCATGAGGTCGATCCTGGCCCCATGCATATCTTGTTTGCTGTGGAAGCTTCCAAGAAAGAAAGTCCGTAGCTTCTTGGACGCTACATGGTTGTTCTGTCACCTTGACACTAGGATGCTTATGTGTCAAGCCCACAGTGCAAGTCTATTGGTGATGTGGCTGGTTCAGGCCACTTCCCAGGAATGTGCTTTTGAGTTCTAGGACTGGACAGACAGCTATAAAAGGACTTGTCTTGCATGCTGATCAATCAACCCTTGCTTGATGCTCTCTTGCGTATTGACGACTTGAGCTCTTCTTGAGATGTAATGCTAAGGCGTTAGTACTCTTGAAGGTGAAGTGTATGCCTGATTAAGTTTGGGGTGCATGACACATGTCAACAAAGGAAGAAGGCCTAAAAACCTTTGTGAGCTTTTCGGTTTCGCGGCTTCTCTGCCAGAGGTGGTTAGCTCANACAGCCTACAGCGGCCTCAAACACAGGTTCATCGGCATCAACAACAGGTGCAGCAGCTGAAGCAGTTGTAGTTGTGGGGATGGCAGGGACAGGGGAACCAGGGAATCATTCGCCCATCCTCAAGTTTGATGGAGAGGGGTTTGCACTCTGGAAGTGGCAGTTTGAGATCATCATGGATGACAGAGATCTGCTAGGATATTTTGACGGAAGTATCCCAGCACCAAAGGAGGAGGGTGCTGACCTTGTGGCATGGGTCAAGCTCAACAAGAAGGCTCTCGCCATTCTTGTGTCCTCCATACAACCCTCAGTCCTTTCGCACATCAGCGGTTGTACAGTGGCAGCCGCGGCATACGCCAAACTCGGCAAGGTGTTTCAGTCCTCCTCACTTGCCAACCGTCTCTTCATTCTACAAAACCTCATCAGCATGAGGCTTGGTGAAGGGGAGGATGTCTCCACCTTCATGCAGAAGTTTGAGACGCTCTTGCAACATGCCACCGGCATGGGATGGGACCTGAAATCCGAAATGCAGGCCATGATCTTTCTGATGACGCTGCCGGAAAGTTGGGGCCCCATGATAACAGTGATTGGAGGCTGGACTGAAGATCTAGTTTCCTACACCACCGTCTCTGAGTATGTGCGGAATGAAGCCATGCGTCGTAGCAGTAGTGAAGCAAACATGGCTGCCTTTGCCTCACGGAGCAGCGGCACCTTCCGCAATACCTCATCCTCTGGGTACAAGGGAAACAACAGCACTAGCAACAGTGGAAGGGGTGCAAAGCGCCAAGGAAACTGCCACAACTGTGGCAAGGCCGGATACTGGGCTCGAGAGTGCCGTGCACCCAAGAGAGAGGGAGGAGACGGGGATGAATGGCGAGGGGGAAATGGTGGAAAGGATCCCACAAGCTTGATGGCTGAGTGTGCCTCCAACAAAGGGCGGGCGATACTCAGGCCAGGAGCCTATGGCCTTGACTCGGGCACAAACGAGCACACCACTTACGAGAAGAGAGACTTCATCTCTCTTGCTCCATGTAACAAGAACTTCAGAGTCGCCAACGGCAAGGTTGAGGCAGCTGAGGGGATTGGTGACAAGCTGGTCACAGTGGGTGTCAACGGTGGAGTTTCCGACCTCAAGCTAGAGGGGGTGGTCTACTTTCCCTCCTTCACAGCCAACCTGCTCTCCGTCTCTAAGTTAACTGACCATGGCATGACAGTGGTCTTTACAGAGAAGGATGCAGTGATAGTTCCCACCAAGGACATCGACATTTCTTACTCTTCCAAGAAGGTTATCGCACACGTTCCTCGCGTTGATGGACTCTACGTCTTGCAGACCAAAACGACAACTTCAACGGCTGAATCTTTGGCCGAAAGTGATGATGAGGAGAGCAGCGATGCAGACTCAGATGAGGAAGGACATGTTGGAGCAGCGGAAGCAGTGGAAGCAGATGATTCGGCAACAAAACCGCAAGCAAATGCAGCCACCGGGGCTGTTCATTCTAACCTGTGCACATCCTCCAAGAACCTGTGGCACAGGCGCTTTGGACACGTGGCTCATCGCACATTGGAGCTCATGGGAAAGCAGGAGCTAGTGCGTGGGATGGAGCTAGGTGATGAGGTGGAGGAAGCGGATATCATGTGTGAGCCATGCCTTCAAGGCAAGGCAAAAAGGAAACCCTTCAAGCGCAATGGAACGCGTGCTCTCGCACCTCTTGATCTTGTCCACTCTCGCGTATGTGGTCCCTTTCGCATACCATCAAATGGAGGCAGCCGATATCTCCTCACATGCATCGACGACAACAGCCGCAAAGTCTGGATATACTTTCTCAAAAAGAAAAGTGAGGTGAAGGAGAATCTACAGGCGTTTGTCGCTATGGTTGAGCGACAGAGTGGAAAGAAGGTGAAGGCATTCAGGAAGGACAATGGGGTAGAGTATGAAGCTTGCAGGGAGTGGTTCAAGACACAGGGGATTGAACACCAGAAAACTACGCCCTACTCACCTCAAAGCAACGGCGTAGCAGAGAGGATGAACCAGACGCTCCTAGGCATGACAAGGTGCATGCTCTTTGACGCCAAGCTTCCTCCTAGGTTCTGGGCTGAAGCAGCACGTACGGCTACATACCTTGTGAACCTCACACCTGCAGCAGCTCTGCGAAGGAGAGGCAAGAAGAAGCAGACACAGTAGTTGAAGACGCCTCAAGAAGCATGGTCAGGCAGGAAGCCGGACGCCTCCCATCTCAAGGTGTTCGGTTGCACCAGGTTTGCCAAGGTCCAGGCTGGTGAGGGCCCTGGAAAGCTCGATGCAAGAGCACGAAAGTGTATTTTCATCGGTTATGACACCGCCCACAAAACCTATCGACTGTGGGACCAAGGAGCCAAGAAGGTCATCCGCAGCAAAGACGTGGATTCCCACGAAATATCTCTGAGTAAGGGAGAGCATCTCGAACTCGAGAACGCTCCAGAACAGGGAGAGTGGCTCAATGTCCTAGAAGAGGGAGACGAAGCACCAGCACAATGGCATGGGATGGGTGCTGCAACAGGGAGAGGAGCTCGTGAAGATGACTCGGAGGAATCAGAATCTGATTCCGACGTATCCGATCCTCCGGAACATGAGGATGATGCCTCTCCCATCATCAACGACGAACCAGACCTCCAGCCTCTACATCAACAGCACCAGCCAGCAGGTTCAAGGAGCAGTTCACGCCTCAAAGTACCTCGGCAGCATTACGACGCAGATAGGGGTGAATGGACAGGCTTCAACTATTCATTCTTGGTTCAAGAGGAGCCAACGTCTGTCGCAGAGGCACTCACTCGGCCTGACAAAGCAGAGTGGGACGAAGCAATTCGCAGTGAACTCAGCTCCATTGAAGAGAATGGGACCTGGGTGCTGGTGGACAGACCTGCCGGGGCTCACGTTGTGGGGTCCAAGTGGGTGCTGAAAGTAAAAAGGAAACAGGATGGCAAGATAGACAAGTACAAGGCACGGGTGGTAGCAAAGGGGTTCTCCCAACGGCCTGGCGCAGAGTACGATGAGACCTTTGCCCCAGTTGTGACGTTTGCCTCCATCCGGTCAATGCTCGCCATTGCTGCTGCCGAGAACATGGAGGTCCACCAGATGGATGTCAAGACAGCCTTCCTTTACGGCAAACTTGACAAGGAGGTATTGATGGAGGTTCCGGAGGGGGTTGATGCTCCTCAGGGCAAGGTGTGTAGATTGGTGAAGGCACTCTATGGGCTAAAACAAGCGCCAAGACTTTGGTACCAGGAGATGGACACCTTCATGGCCAAGGAGTCCTTCATGCACTGCGACAATGACCCTAGCATGTACGTGCATGAGAGTGACAAAGGGACTATGTTGGTCGCCTTGTACGTTGATGACCTGATTCTATGCTCCTCTTCAACGCAGCTGCTAGACGATCTCAAGGGGCAGCTGAGTAGCAGATTCAAGATGAAGGACATGGGTCCTCTTGACTTCTATCTTGGAATTGCAATCAAGCGCGACAGAGCAGCA